>JBAIZL010000006.1:44779836-44854836 GCA_036971475.1 Prosapia bicincta | reverse complement strand
TTGCCATTTTTTTTTGTAGGCGCTAATACTACTGATTTTAATAAGAGTAGTACTAAGTTTTAGAAATAAGACTTTTTGTCTTAAAAATAAGCGAAATAAAAATTTAATAAAAATAAATTATTACAGCTCAAATTTCCAACAAAGTAAATTAATCCAACTCATTAATCCCTAGCTTATTAACCAAACTAGTATCTGCGACCATGACGCCATCTTCAGTGATGGGCTTACACACATCATTTTATTAGTTAATATTTATCTGCTGTTAGTGTATACCAGCGGTTCCCAACCGGCGAGGGGGGTCGCGACTCGTTCCTAAAACTATCAAAAACCATAAAATAAATCATCAGAAAAGCTTACAAAAATCGGCGTGCGCATACACACACACACACGTCACGTGACAACAAATAATACACAGAAAGGGATACTAAACAAATATGGTGTTTTACTCCACCATGGACTGTTGGAGGGTTGAAATATTTTGATAAGGAGAGGTGGACACCAATTGAAAAAGGTTGGGAACCACTGGTGTATACTGTACACCATAGGCCTACTTAAATAATTTAGATATTTATTTCAAATACACGAAACTGCATGCAAAGAGAAATGAGAAGATCATCAGATTGAAACTTCAGATTCGACACTTCAGATTGTGTGTGGGAACCTTAGGGTAGGCGCACATGAGTTTGAAAGTAATCGGGACGCTGAGATGGTTTTCAATCCTATCTTTTTGATGCCTATTAGAGTTTCAGTGCACATGAGATAAGTATCCGCGTCATTTCAATCCAATCTTTTTGATATTTATTTTCCATGTTGGGGACTGGCTTCACTCTATGTTGTTTCTCCTAAGAGATGGATCGAAAACAAGTGCAAGTTTACAAAAAGAAAGTAGTTTTCTTGTTCTTAGTGTACAAATACATTAGTACAATACTTATTGCATTTCTTTCTTCTTCTAATTTTGTTTGGAAATCTAAAATCATGTTTTTGCAGATTTCCTCCCAAGCTGATAGCTTTTTTACCCTGTCATTATACTCTTTGGTTAGCACATCCCATATTGTCCAATGTTGTTTAATTTCCTCTATAAACAATTCAACATCCACGTCCAAATCTCCACTTTCCATGGCTGATAGATTTAATTACTAATATATATATATATATATATATATATATATATATATATATATATATATATATATATATATATATATATATATAATGAATAGTAACTATTAAAGATTAATATCCCAAACTATAAATCTAAGAAATTCAACATTGACATTAATAACAAATTATCAACCTAATTAATATTAATGTTACACATTAATGTCAATTGGTTATCCATCATATTTAGATTTAAACATATAAATAATATGAAATTAGTAATTATAATATCAAAAACTTACCTGATAAAATGAAACAGATAGAAAGTAGACTGCGATGCATGTGCGCTATCTCATTATCAACTGTGCACTAGTGGAACGCTGGTGATAGAATTGACGCCAAGATAGGAGGAGAAACCTGTGTTAGCCCAGATACCTATCGAGATAGGCAGAGGGTATCCAATAGCTATCGGCATCCCATGTACATTGCCCCATTACTCCCAAGGTACTTCTGCCTATCCGATAGAAAACTTTCTCTGCGTCCCGATTACTTTCAAGCTTATGTGCGCCTACCCTTAGGTAGGCTAGTTAGTGGTTCCCTAAACCAAAGCTTTAGCCTATGTAGCAGAGTAAATATGATGTTGCAATTAACACGCTAACTATAAATTAATATTCTAAACACATATGCCTAATGCTTATTTATAAGGCCTATTTAAACCCCTTCCTAGTGCATGACCTAGCTTAGTAGTTGTGAAAATGTGTTGATTGTGTTATATGTTAGGAGTCCTAAGTATTGAAATAACTCTCCCTATAGGAGAGCCAAAGTGCTGTTGCTTCTCAAAATTTCTAAAGCAAAATATGTTTACAAAAAAACTTTAAAAAAACTCTAGATAGTCAATATTTATCTAGTTAGTGGTGATTAAAGGGTGATTTTCTATTAATTAGATGTGTATTAAATTTTATTTGTTTGTAATAAATGCATTTATTTATCCTTTGTGTTTTAAAAGGCATTTTTGTATTTATAAGTTGTGATTATATCCCTTCAAACATTTTCTGGCTACACTTGGTTAGCAACTAGATTATTTAATCTTTCCATTGTAATAAACATTATTATCTGTTTTTACAATTGTAATAAAATTATAGGTAGGACAGTAAATGTTACTAAATTTCCAGTTATCAGTAAATGCAAAGGTAAAAATAATTTGTCAAAATGTATGTTTAACTTTTCACATGATGACAGAAACTTCTAACACAAAAGTTACAGCACAATTGAGTTGTCTTTTTTAATGTTTGAAATTTTAACGGTTATTACATCTATAATGTTTAACAGGTTTAATAACCAAATTTCAGAAAATACAAGTATAAAATAAACTATTAGGGCTTTTCTAGCTATACCCGATTACTAATAATGACCATTATGCTATTTAAATTCACAATAGAGAATTCATTTTACCTTAACAAGGCAAAATAAGTAGTAGACACTTTGTAGTGGGGTGCTAAATAGGTCTTTGTACTGAGTAAATAATTTTTTATATAAAAGTCTTGAAACAAGGGCTGTTTGCTATAGTGTTTCTCTTGGCACTAGTATTTATAGCCTCTTTTATTTAGTTATTTTTTGTAGCATATTTATTAAATCTTAAACTAACCTCAGGCTAATATATAACTTTTAGTGTTTCAAAGATATAAATTTCTCAAAACTTATACATTTTTTTAAATAGATTGACTGAAGTATGCTAAAAGTTAAAACTAGAATATTGGCTAAGATACCAATACAGTGGTTTATGTTAAAACATCTAAAGATTTTCTAGTCCAGACATAATAAACAATTTTTCAGAACAAAACAAAGCGCATAACCTTCAGGCATTCTCTGATTAGTTATCAAATTGCAAAGAAGGCAACTAAAATTGCCTGTTTGATTAAATAATAAAGACTAACTAAATAAATAAAACCCACAATATGACTAAAGGTTTGAACGGGATCTTCAGTATGTTTAATTTAAAATTTCCATATAAAAGTTCAAATAATTTAAGAAGTTCATTAGGAAATCCAAAAGACAGTATACCTCCTTTAGACATATCGGGAATATATAAAATAAATTGTAGTGGTTGTGATAAAGTGTATATAGGGCAGACTAGGAGAAAAATCGGCACCAGATTTAAAGATCATATCTTGCATATTATATACCTTTGACCAGAAAAATCAAGTGTCAGTTTAAATAATATTAATTTAGTTAAAAATGTAAATGACAGGAGATTGTTAAATGTTTTTGAAAGTATTTATATACATAAATGTAAGAATAATTGAATGAATAATGATAAAGGGCCTATCTCTAATTCAGTTTTGTATAGTTTAATTGATTAAATAATAGTATATGTATAAGATTTTACAATTTTTTAAATTTTTGAGAAAATTGTTTTCGTTTGTTGGTTATTAAGGCTGTAATTGTAATAGCTAAGACCCACCCACAAGATCATATGTTGGTAAGTGATTGGTCGATATTGTTAGCAAGAGATGAGGGGTGGAGATTTTTTGCTATTTAAGAATGACAAAATTTAATGTTAAATAGTACTTCTGAAGATGATAACCATGTAATCGAAATGTACATAAAAAGTAATTGTAATAAGATTTTTGTATTGCGGTTAGTGGGTTTTATTTATTTAGTTGAAAAATTAATTCACAGTGCTCAACAAATTTATTAATAAAGACTAATAATGAAAATAAATAAATTTAAATAATAAAATATAATTTAGTTAAAATTTAATCACAATATCACACACTTTTTTGCAGAAGCGCATAAATTCTGCTTATACCGCTTGTTTGAGAGAGAGGAGCACATTCTTTCGCTAGCTATAATATAGTTTGATATTTTCAGTTTGTTTGTATGATATTAAAAGTACTCTGTATCTTGATAAGTCTATGCAAAATATCAATATATATCACATTTGAATTTTTTTAAATTATAAAAACTTCTATTTTTAAGTAAAGTTTTCAATTCAAAAGTATCCCGATCAGTAGTATGACCCCAACCATCGTTATTTTCTACAGGAGAGATATGAGGACTGGACAAGGATCTATACGGATGGGTCGGTGGATCTGGGTGAGGCCAGGGCGGGTGCGGACTATTATAATGAGGAAACGGGAGAGGAGTACCATGTGCCGGCAGGTTCGGCTTCTAGTATGGATGTGGAGATCCTGGCGATAAATGCGGCTCTAATGAGCTGTATGGGTAAAAAAATGGATAAAGTTTGTAAAGCGGTGCAGGCCATCGAGGCTGATGAACCAGGACCATAGTACTTCCGCACTAGGGAAACTAAAGCTCTGTTACGTCAACTCATTAAAGAGGGCAAGTGCATCTACCTCCAGTGGATTCCCTCTTACTGTGGGATTCGAGGAAATGAAAGAGCGGATCAGATCGCAAGGGCCGCTTCCGGGATGGGGCAGGTGCAGCCGGTAAGGTACTCGATGACTAAATGCAGGAGGGACATAGTTGGCCTTATAACAATGGAGTGGACAGCAAGGTGGAAGGAGACTACTGGCAGAAGCCTTTTCCGCGTCTAAGACACACCAGCTCCCCCAGACTGGTATCGCGGAGTCAGTAGTCTGGTCTCAACCTTCGCTGCAAGGGCCAGAATGGGGCATATAATATGCAATTCGTACCTGAGACGATTCAATCTGGTCGAGTCGAGTCACTGTGCTGTTTGTGACAGTGGAGAGGAAGAGACGTTGGAGCACATATTGTTGAGGTGTGGATCCATTAACCCGGCAAGAGAATCCCTGTGGAGGACGCTGGGAGATAGCGGAGATCCGATGAGGGTCATAATGCGAACAAAGAGATATTGGGCATTGGCCGCAGCAGTATACCATGGACATCGAGTCGTCGGCATCGCCTGATGCTGGAAGCTCGTACAAAGAAGTAAGTAAGTGAATAATTTGCTTTTCAATTTCCTAACACTGTTAACAACACGATGGAAGTTCCGTAGTGTTTGAGAAGCAGTCAGTTATCTTTAAATACAAAATGAAGCGCAGCACATTCCCTCGTTTTGGGCATTAAAAAAACCTACTAACATTTACAAAAAGCAATCTAACCAATTTCATTTTCGAGCAAGCAATTTTAATCCATGACTGTAACAGTGTACATATTTAGCATAAATTTAGATTTTAACAAAGACTGAATACCTCCATGATGACCAATCACAGCTTGACCATTCTATGCCAAAACAAGTTTCTAATCATGTTTAAAAGGACCAAAAACAAAATATAATTTCAAGAAGTCTGTTAGCTGTGCAATCATGAACATCTACAAAGGTAATAAAACTTCTACTGGCTTACAATCTTTAATATAATTTAAAATAATAACAAATTAGCTCAAACAGGATATATTAGTTGAACTAACAGAAACAAGATATCTGTAATATTTATGTAATTTTTTAAATAATCTATGTACATGTTATTCGTATAGTCTAAAAGTGATCAAGATTTAACCCTTAGCGCTCGGATTTTTTTAACATGCTCTGCTTCCCCACTTGTAATTAATTGAGACAAATTCCTCACCTGCAGGTTGCATTATTGTTTATGGAAAACTTTGTTTTCTCTTACATGATTTTAGTAAACTAAGCTATTTTTATTCACTAATACTGTATGTACATGATTTTATCATCTTATTTGTAGTTTTGCAGAGTATGATATCTTTGAAAACAATCTTTCGGATGAACTCCTGGTTTTCTGCTGCAGGTTTTGTAGTGAAAAACTGTTTCCCTTCTACCTTCTTTTATCTTCCTGTTACTGCAAACTACACAATCCTTAGAACTACTTTTATCATTGGAAAAGAATGTAATTTCCCATTCAGTCTTTCTTCTTTGTCAGTAGTTGATGGCCCTCTTACTATACGGGTTATTCCTGATATCACCAATGAGTTCCCTCACCAAGTTTTGGCGAAACGATTTTTGTTTAACAGGATTTTCTCTCATTTCCTTTTTTTGTTATTATAGATAATAAAACTGTTTACTACAGCTACATCTAATAGCCAGAAAAACATTTTCATCCACCATTTATCTGTTTGTCTCGTAAAACTGTACTGTTCATTATATTGATCAGCTAAATCTACACCACCCATAAACTGGTTATATTTACAAATACCTGTTGGTTTAATTATTTTGTTTATGAAACTGAACTACATTCTAATAAATCAATGATCAGTAAAAAATCAGGAATTTAAGAATCACTAATTGCATGTGAAGTCACGGCAAACTACGAGTAAACAAATAACCTGCAAAACTGTAACCTACTTGCAGCTTACAACGTAGTGGCAAACTAGATTTTGTGATGACTCGCATATTCCTAGACATTTTCAACATAGTTCACATTATTGTCAATAGAGTGTAGCACCAAACGGTAAAAGATTGAATGTCGTAGGCTTTGCCGCAGACGAGTTATAGGCATTTGAAAATCGTGTCGGGTGACCCCAGACATACGAGTAAACTGCAATATTCGCTTGGCGGGGCTCCCCCGACAGTCGAGTGCTACAATATACAGGATGGCGCACAAAAAAGTAGCCCCACAACTTAGGCAAGATCGTATAACGTTTATGCTGAGTTAAGGGAAATTTCCTCTATTTATCCCTTACCATGTAAAACCTACAAATGTGAAGGTCATAATACCGTAGCCAACCCGCCGGATGTACTCTAGTTACTTGACACAATTAAATGGAACAGAGAGTTTTAATTGTAGAGTGCTATGTCCGAAGCAGTTCAATTAATGAAAAGTTTCATGAGAAATACCCAGAGAGTACTATTCTGCCAAGAGGATGGTTCAAGTGTTGTTACACAAGTGCCATAGTAGGGACACAATTGTAAATAAATTGAGAAATAAGCCTAATTTAGTCCAAACTCTCAAGTTATTGCTAGCATTGCAGCTTGTATAGAACAAAGTTCGTGTGTCAACTCGGCACTTATCACAGCAAGTTGGTGTGTCTCGCAGATCTTGCCAAAGAGTTCTACACGATTTGAAACTGAAACCTTACAGAAACAGTGCTGTTCATGAATTTCTGCCAGCAGATAAAGATAAGAGAGTGATATACTGCATCCGGCTACTTAAAAAAGTTGCAGACGGTGAAATGGGCCCATTTATTTCCTTCTCTCCTGATGAAGCATGGTTTCATGTTAGATTATTTTAATGCACAAAATGGAAGAATTTGATCTGGGAGAATCCTGCATGCCTTTCATGAACAATCACTACATGACATAAAAATCATTGTTTGGTTTGCCGCTTCAGTGGATGAATTTTCTTTGAGACAACAGTCAATACCGATGTCTATAATCAGGTTTTAGATAAATTTATTAATCAATTTGCTCCATAGGAAATTACATACTTTTTTCCAACAAGACAGGTTTGTCACACATGTTGCAGATCACTAGATCATGAACATTACGTTTTTACTGATAAAAGGACTCTCTCTTCAGGCTTATGGCCACCGTATTTGTCTCCTTGTGGTTATTTACTTGTGGGGAAATTTAAAGAATAAAGAATACGCCAGCAATCCAAAAAACCATTGAAGACCTAAAGTTCTTGATCTCAAACGCCATACTCCCCATTACACCTCCTGAACTCCATTCTGTATTGCAGAATATACACTGCGCTACCATATGTGTACAAGCTGACGGTGATCATTTTCAACATATCATGTAATAACAAAACAATAATCCTAGATACATCTTGAGTTAAAATTCTTATATATTTATCGTTTTCGCAATAAAAGGTTTTACAATCTTTAAATTTATTATTTTTAAAGATACCTTATACTTTTTATTTAATTAATCACTTAAACAATAGTTTGTGACTATCTGAACTTTATAAAGTTTGGATAGTCATAAACTATTGTTTAAGTGATTAATTAAGATTCATCGAACGTAATGGACTACAAAATTCAAGAATTTTATTTAATTTTGCTGATTTCTTTAAAACTAGAAAGTCTTAAAGATTGGCAATTTGGTTAGAGATAAAAGAAATAAGGTTTTATCACACAAAAGTACATTTTTGTGGAGTTTTGGAGTGTGACAGTTCAGAAAGGTTGAATAATATTAATATTGTATACTATTACAAAATACAGGTTTTGCAAATTTTAATTATTAAATACTAATTTTAGGATATAAGTATACTTAACAAGAAATATAAGATTGCTAACAAAAAGCAGCAAGGTTTTACATTGCTTAATGTGTTATTTCTCTTCTTGGGACAATTCTCAAAAACAGACTTCACAATTTGAAAGCTGAGATCAACTGAACCACATCAGCTCAATTGTGAATTTTTGCCAATGTTAGTGTAGCAATAATCCAAGAAAACGAGTTTTTCATCTTCACAACAACTGATAGAATAAACTGTTCTGCAACTTCCATACCTTAGGCATAACATAATTTAACGCTCCGATTTTTAACCTTTTGATTAGTAACATGAGCCTGTCCTGATATGACCCCTGGGGGGAAAACCTATTTTTGAAAGATTTTTACACTTTTTCTTTTTTCTAATTTTTCTCTAACTTTTTTTATAAATGTGGTATTTTTGGTATTTGGGAACAAATAAACTACTATTAATGGTGATGGGAAAATCTGCCAAGCCATGAGACCTTAAAAATATGAACCTGAATGCTATCCCTGTTCAGTGTAAGGCGTGAATGACGGGTAATATTTTCAAGGAATGGTTCAGAAATGAATTTGTTACTTCAGTAACAAAATTTAATGAAAAATAAATGGACTGACACCAAAAGCTCTATTTTTTATAGACAATGCTCCTTCATATCTTTCAGACATAAAAATGGTATGTAAAGATATAAAAGCAATTTTTATCCCTCTTAACGTGACATCGTTGCTTCAGCCTATAGGACTTACAAGGTGTGCTGCAGAACATGAAACTGAGCCACAGAAAAAAGCGTCTGCAAAGATTAATTGAAGAAGATTGTTCTATTTCTAACTGTCAATATATTAATGAAGTGATACAGTAGTACAGTATAGACCTTCATATTATATCATGTTTTTACAGTGTCAATTCCAATATATTACACATCTCAGTCCTGTTTTACATAAGTAGCAAACTTTCAGTACATACTTCATTAAATTTTAAATACTTTTTAAAATTTGGTTTTCATCAAATCATGTTCGGATTTCGCGGGGGTTCGGATTTGAGGGGTTCTATTATATATAGCAAATTACATAGACTTTGCTTTTCAAAGATTATAGAAATAGGGTTATAATTAATTGAAGTCTTACAAAAAAAATATTTTTTTAGTCTTCACCCAATAAAATTTTAAATGGATCATGACATGTCCTATGTATTACACTAGTATTATAGTAAAATATATTTAGTGCCAATGTTAATTTTCATGATCTGTTTTGAATTTTTATTGGGTGGATATTGATGAAATATTTCCTCTATACCCAAACTAAATACTTTAGACTAAATTTCAATAAATACAACAATGTATATACCCAATTTAATAAAAAGGGAAATGAAGTACAAAATGTTTGAAACAGGAGCAAAAAATCCAAATTATATATTTAAAAATATCTTTAATTCAGTAACAATAACAAGAAACCTAATAACAATAATCCCTTAGTAACAAAATATATTAGCATTACAAAAATATAAAAATTGTTTTAATTCTTAGGAAGTTTATCAATTGTGGTACGGTAAAAGGAAACAACATTTTCATAAAAAATTAATAAATAAATAAACTATATAATTTCATAACATTATTCAAACAACTTAATAAAAAAATATATGCCTAAATACGAAATAAAGGCCGTATTCAATGATTATATTTGTATGAAAATTTAATAAGATTATATAAATGTCTTTTATGAATGATTACTTAGATAACAGTGCAATAAACTATATGAGGTAAAATTCTGAAATATGGAAGTATTTCAAACAATATGAGACGCGAGAAAAATTATTTATGCTAACCTAAGTAATTATACCTTTATGATACACTGATTTCAACTTGCACACACCCTGTAGTTTTAACTTTAAATGTTTTACTCATCATTATTTTAAAGTTTATAACAATTGAAAATAATGAAACAGCATGTATCTTTTACACTGATTGTATACTATAAATGATAACACAAAGTGGTGTATTAAAGCATTCAGTCCCAACTCCTTGTACAAATCCTTACAAACAGTGACAATTTTGTTACATAGGGGCTGTGATAATATTCCCATTATATAGTCCTCACTAATATTATTGACTGATGGAAATTGTTAAAAGATAAAATGTTGAAAACATATACAAAATCCACACTAAATGAAAGAAATACTCTTAGTTAAAACAATTATGGATTGTAGGTACAGTAGAATCCGGATAATCGGACCACTTTGAGGCATGATTTAACTTGGTTAACAGTTGCTGTTATTAAACAAAGTTTTAAAAATAAAGAGCATTAATCTTTACTAAATGTCAAGTAAGCTCATTTTTTTTTGTTTTTACATGTTTCTCAGGAACGCCTTCTGATCACGACAATGTTAATTGCAGAATTAATAAACATTGCTGAAAAATGTACTCACAAAGTAGTAATTTAGGGTATATTATCTATAAAACATTCACTATTGGACCTTAAAGAAATTGTAAATGTAACCTCAGGGTGTACTAACAAACTTTCAATCAATCTGATAGTTTCAAGATAAAGCCATTAACCCTAGATTACTTGTGACTAAATTTTGTCACACGATTACTTATTGTCAATTTGACTACACCAATTTCTTTTTTTTTAATTGCCAAAATATTATTTTTTTGTTAATGTTTTAAGCATAATAATAATAATAATAATAACAATACTTATCTAGCGCGGGGAAAGAAATATTATAGTAGCTACGAATCCTACCATTACAGAGAAAAATACTAATTATCATGAGTATTTTTTTAGAAAATATTGTAAAACGAATGTTTAATAAATCTTTAATTAAGATCTTGAAACTTATTTTATTTACAAAAAATCAAAGTATGTATTAAACTAATGATTTGTAAAACACGTTTTCAGTAAAATGAAAGCATTTTTCAATTGTCTTATGATCTTTGTGGATAAATGAAAATTGACAAATTTAGAGTTCAAAAAAGGCTGTTTCACTTGCTGCCGCGCTCTACACAGCAGCTTGTCATACTTCTGATGGCTGCTGAACAAAAATAACACATTTTTCTGGCTCCTACTTGTCTTGAAGCAGCTGATGTGACTGGGATTCCAAGTATCTCAGAAATTTGTAATTTTGTTCTTTTTAGATTTGTAAGAAACAATAGTTTTCTCCTTGTCAAAAAAAAAAACATTGATGACTGGATTGGTTTATGTTTGTTATTAGCAAGTTCCTTTGGAACACCTTTTCTATTTATACAAATCATACCTAATGTTGTCAACTTAAATGGCTCTTTCAACAGTTCATCTGTCAGAGGTATGTTCGTGAAACAGTTGTCTGTGGTTATATTTTGTTTCGATCCATGGATACTTTTGGTCACTTCTTTCACAAAATAATCTGCAACTGTCTGTCTTTACAGCCAGATGATTATCCTTACTCCATGCAGAATTTACCAAATGTCCAAGAAAAGCTTTTAGCTCTTGACGATCTAACAGTGCAACTGGCTGTCTTTACAGCCAGATGATTATCCTTACTCCGTGCAGAATTTACCAAATGTCCAAGAAAAGCTTTTAGCTCTTGACGATCTAACAGTGCAACTGGCTGTCTTTACAGCCAGATGATTATCCTTACTCCATGCAGAATTTACCAAAAGTCCAAGAAAAGCTTTTAGCTCTTGATGATCTAACAGTGCAACTGTATTCACATTCATTCACGTAGTATTTTTTCTGTCGAGACATTTTTTCATTTGTATTTACCAAAACTCTGTAAAGCATTGCTTCATCAAAGATCTGAAGGAAACATGATAAGGGTATAAGTGATTCTCTTGCAGGCCCCACAGCATCCTGTCTTGAAACCACAATGTTTCGTATCGGTGTGAGAATATTGATCGGACCAGGACAAGTGTTCCATAAATGATTCTTTTTAGCTCAAATGAATTTAGATTTTGGGATAGGATCAGATTAAAGACTAGGTCTGGCATTTTTCCTATATAGAGGGTTGTCGTTAGGTGGAGCGTTGACATTTGGTGAAATGTCAGCATTAGGTGGAGAATCGGTATCAAATGGAATATCGACGTTATGTGATAGTTTCAGCAGTACACGGAGGATCACATGGTGTAAGTGCTATGCGATGTTTTTTATTATTGAGTTTTCAATACTCAGTATCACAGTCTGATGATTCATTTGGGTGTGGCTCCCACCTCTGGATGGTAAGTAACGTCTGCAGCATCTATATCATCTGCTTCCGAGTGTATATTCAACATGATCATATTCTACTACATCTTCATCTTTGTTATCATTTGGAAACCTATTTGAGTTAAAAGCACTTTCACAAAATTCATCATCACTAGGTTCTTCGAGATATTGTCTTATTAGAGAGTCTCTACAATCATACTCATCAGCCATTTTCTCAATTATAAATGGAGCCCACAATATATTGAGCAACACAAACTACCACAAAAACTAACAAAACTTAGGCCTATATGGCTAAATAACTAAAACTAAATGTAAACAGAACGCAAATAAAAAAAAATCACACAATCACTTATGTAACGTCAAAATTACGTGAACTCTCGTACGCAAGGAAGCATGCCAGCTTTAGCGACAAAACTGCACAACTGACATTGGCTAGAAGAGGGGGAATGGGCGTCCCCCTCTCATTCATCAGATACAATGGTTTTGGAAATGGCGTGTCATTTTGACGAGGTATAAGTAATCTAGAGTTAACAATTAGAATGTTTATTAATTGTCACTTTTGAGTGACAAGGGTTTTACTGTTTTATTAATTCAGAGATAAAATATCAGATCAAATAAGTGGCTTTTTGGACCAACTAACCAGGATAATTTTTTGTGTAAAATATATTCTTTTTAATTTTGATCCATTTAAACAGCTGGTCTAATAAGCCGATTGCCCAATTACCAGGAACACACTGTAAAAGTTTACACATATTGCAACTAGGCTTGTTATATACAATGAGAATTATTATCATCATTGATGTTTTACATCATGTCTAATGCATTTGAACAAACCTTAATAAATTGAATTCCTTGTCAAATCAAAATTAAATGTTTCCCTTAAATTTTCATACCTTCTTCCATCTTATATAAAAAAACTAAGGAGCTAAGACGGAAAAGCATAATACACTACTAATGAATTATCTCGAGTTTCTAGGACTATTAACCAATTGAAATCATCCAATAAATGTTAACACAGATTAAAGAATTACTACAATATACAAAAAGTAAAAAATAAAAAATATTGTAGATACCTTTCCCAATTAATAAAAAAATCTTGATTAAAAACATATAACCTACGATAAACCTTTCCCTTTTACCAACTACAATTTTGCTCGTAATTCATCAATTCGTTTCGCGGCTCTTTTTTGAAGCTCTGTTAGTTTAAGAGCCAATCCCATATTTCCTTGAATTTTAATCTTTCCTTGGAAAAATGCTTTCTGTGGATTTAATTTCCCAGAGATTAGATCCACAACATCATCGTCATTCATAATGAAAGTCACATCAGGCTTATCTGAAATAAACATGGAATACACATTCAGTATTAATCAAACTAATTATGCCAGTAATCAAGTTCACTGGAAAATATTCATTTCCTTAAAAACCAATTATATTTAGCACATACTGTATTTAAAATTTTATTAAATATTTTTCATGTTTACCACTGCAAAGTAAGAATTTAATAGCTTTTAAGTCTAACAGATAAGCAGTAAAACCTTGATATTGCTATCATCCCACATAATACATGGCTTTTGGATGGTCCTTAGACATGTCCAATATAAGGCCTTTATACAATAGATCATTTATTGCACTTAAAATCCAGCCTTTTTTGTGTAAATTTTGTTTCTATAGCTATAAATTAATATTCGTTAGAAAGGAATGGTAAGATTTTTGCTGAGTAACTATATTTTATCATATTGGCAGAAAATACACAATAATCTACTAATGTATGTAACACTGAAGTGCCAAACCAAGAATAAATTTATTTCTTCTTGTTTGTATGGGCAGAAAAACCCATTAAACAATTTTGAGGAATTACAAAAATCTGGACATATAGAGCAAAACTGTTTTATTTTCAAAATTAATAGTACATAGTATTTTACCTGCATCGAGTTTTTAAACGAGACCATTAGCGTTCATACACTGTTGTAGACAACCATTGTTTTGAACACCTCTTGCACATATATTGTGCATTTATCTGCTCCCTTAATACTGGTAGGGTATGAGGGTAGTGTCTATACAAATTTTCCTTCAGAAACACTTAAAGAAAGAAATAACAAATCTGGTGCCCACAGAGGGTACCGAAGAAAGCATTTGCACATACTGATTTAGATGTTTGGCCTAATCGTCTAGCCTAAATTAACAACCCTTATCAATATTTTGAAGAGGTCAAAATTCAAATATAAATGCACAATCCTTCTAAAACTGTGGTCTGAAATCCTCAATGCAATCATATACCTTCTAGCAGAACGTCTTGACGATTGTTCAACTGCTGTTCTCAACAGCTGCACATTTTCTGGTGTTCTGATGGATCCATGTCGGCTGTGTATATCTATTCTTAGTGTGCTACCAGATGCATCCAACTACCGAGCACAGGACTGAATTGTGTTTACATTCAGAACAACATTTTCGTGTGAAATGTTGAATTGAAACAGACAAGCTTTTTTTGTTACGATTAAAAATCAGTTGTTTTAAAAATATACACTCACAGAGAAACCAGTATACTCCAGTCCAAAGTTAGTTATGAAATGGGATCATAAATGAAGGTAGACCACTTTCAACTGCCTACCCATAGGGGTAGGCCGCTTGAGCATTAGTTGATAGAAAGCGATACGGTTCTGCTGGACCATATATCAATCTTTATTGTTGAGGTATTGTTTCTCCTATTATAAATAATGAATCCTCATATTCACCCATTCCTGTAGTGAAGAGTAAAGCATATGACAGTCTTATATGAAAGACTTTCATAAAAAGAACAAGCCATATGAACGGATTCTAGATAGAAAATTAATAGAATAGGGATTGTAATGTAATTTTAGTAATACATAAACTGAAGTATAATACCAAATACAATGCAGAACTGTAATTTTTAACTGTTTATTCAAGTATATTGATCGATTTTAATACAATATAACAAAAAATACTGTAGTGCTTCTGTATGTAACTCTGAAAATGATTTACAATATGTTATTAATTCAATCCTATTCCTAATGCATCATCCTCTTTGATATGAGATTTTTATGCAGATCCTTGAAAAGCCTATCAACACTTCAAGCCAGGATGTTGGGTATGTGCCTGCATTGAGATAGTTGTACTGTTGGTAGTGCATCAGATATGTGTCTACGCAGCCTAGCATCTTATAGAAATGTTCATTGCTCTGCCATCTCCTGGACTTTTAAAAACGTTTTGGTAGGCAAGGCCTAAAAACTCTGCTCTTCACTATATCACCCATGTCATGTAACTGTCATTAATTTTTCATTAATATATTAATTATTCAGTGAACATTTTAAAACATTTTTTGTCCAAATGACAAAATAGATTTTATATTATATATATAGATATGTGTACCACATTTTATTTCATGATATATTTCTCTAATTCATAATAAAAACAATGATATATAGTGATCATATATATATATATATATATATATATATATATATATATATATCGTGATATTTCACGTTGTCCATTATTTTTCCGTTACACTGACTTTTTGAAGTTATTATTATTAATTTTAAAACATTTTTCTACCACTAAGTGCAATAGTTTTTTTTTACCTTATGTGATGAGGCACCATTCGGTCACTTGACCATTGTCAAATCACTCAAGTGACCAAAAGGTGCCTCATCACATAGGGTAAATGTATTGCATTTAGTGGTGGAAAAATTGTTTCGATATATAAATATCGTAATATGTATTCTTGTGTATTAATAAAGAACTAAGTCAAAATACAAATACAAGAATTATAATTGAATTTACAATTCAAAGCTTTTCGTTGGCTAACAGTACCAACATCATCAGGAACAATTCAGGAATTGTTTAATATTCCTGATGATGTTGGTACTGTTAGCCAACGAAAAGCTTTGAATTGTAAATTGAATTATAATTCTTGTATTTGTATTTCGACTTAGTTCTTTATATATATATTTTAAGTAAAAGCCTATTGTATATTTTTTATTTTAAAAAATTGTTTTACAAAACCGGGTCATTATTAATAACTGTTTTTTTATTTGTGTCCATATTAGTACTAAGGATTTTGATAGTTATCACGAGGAATTTGATAGTGAAATGCCAATCACATTTACTATACTTTAATATTTCACTGTAATTTATTTATTTTATAATTGTTTTATTATTATTTTTCAATTACAGTGAAACCTGTCTTAGACGGATCCTGTGTTAGGCAGAATCCCGTCTATTGCGGAAAACATTAAAAGTCCCGACTGTCGCCTATTTAATTTACCTGATTAATAACCTTCATACTGTCGTAACGTGGAAGCGGAATAAGCAAAAGGATGAGTGATATGTATTTACTACGTCATAGTTCTGCATAAGCCGGAAAATCTGATCATATACATGCTGTAAAATATAAAGTTACAATGACTTCCGTTTTGATAAAATACAGTTTATAATATATTTTTTTACCATAACAAAATTCACAGATAGGTCTGCTTAATTGTAACGGATCGTATTTATTTCTGAGAACTCTGTAACAATGTTAAGGATTGTTGATATGCACAAGATAACGCAATGGTATACAAAAATCCATAATTTATGATAGGCTATGTATCAGCACTCGTTTCCTTCAAGATAACGCAATGAATGGTTTACAAACATCCACGGCCAGACATATTGATGTCCGAGTCAGCAGTCGCTTCTTCCGGTTTTGTTACAGCGTCCAGCCAATTGGTCGCCTTACTTTCTGCGTAAGCAGATCGTACGTACAGTAGCCAGCCTACGAAATTATTGAAACGGAGACTAATGAGATTATAGAAAGTGAAGAAGAAATTGAAGACGAACCAGTCATAGAAAACAAAATAAAAACATTTGGCGAGGCTTTAATGAAAATTTGTGAGTTAGAAGATTTCGCAGTACGTATTAACAGCCCGGAAATGCGTCACCATTTGTACAATAGTAAAAAACTGCAATCTCTCGGAAATAAAACACATATGTATATGTGTATGTGTGTGTGTATTTCCAATTTAATGAAAATAGTATATACATAATTGGTTAAACTTAAAACCGAGATCTTGATGAATAGTTGTAGCAAATATAAGAGAAAACAACAAACAACACAGAGCCTTTTTTCTTTTTGCTTGTTTGGATAGCAAGAAAGCATCAGTCAGGAGTAAAAGAGATCAGTTATTTTAAATTATCTATAAATATTTTTTCAATTATTATAAATTCAGAGTTTTAGTGCTTAGAAAAGTAGTGATAATTTTTTATTAATATATTAAGTATTATAAAAGTATTAAATAAATATATAAGTATTAAACAAATAAGTATTAATATTATTATAATAAGTATTAAATACGTAAATTAAGTATTTATTTTGAATAATTTAAATTCTCTAAAAGTAAAATACTGGCAAAAGTTAAGATTTGTCATGAAACTATACCAACGCAGAATTTTACTCGAGTCATCAAGAACGACTGATGTCAAGAATTGTACCTAACACAAATCATTACCTTTGATTCCAATACTACAAAATTTAATGGTCTTGGTGTAAAGGAAAACTGTTGACCAGCATTCAGAAATTATCACAGCAGTTGACCAGCAGTCAACAGCCAACTGATCGCTAAA
Organism: Prosapia bicincta; assembly: GCA_036971475.1. Classification (NCBI taxonomy): domain Eukaryota; kingdom Metazoa; phylum Arthropoda; class Insecta; order Hemiptera; family Cercopidae; genus Prosapia; species Prosapia bicincta. The sequence continues at coordinate 44,836,805 of JBAIZL010000006.1, read as the reverse complement.
ATCATTAATTTTAAATTTATCAAAATCCTGCTTCATATCATTCTACAACTTTAAATATTTTTCAAAATTATTCAACAACCAAAAACATTCTAAAACAATGTATAATATTGATTACAAAACTAGAAACATATTCATAACATTCTACAACTTTAAATATTTCTAAAAATTATTCAACAACCAAAAACATTCTAAAACAATGTATAATTTTGATTACAAGACTAGAAACATATCAAGTTAATTGTTACACTAGTCATTTAAAAAGCTATAATTTAAATAAGGTTGAAAATATCAAAATGTCTTTAAAATTATACCTAATTTAGATGTATAATTCTATAATAAATTCTAATATCAAATGTTTTTTATACTATCAGAAATAATATACTTAGAAAAACATTTTTAAAATAACTTTTAAAAATAACTTTTTAAAAATATTTCCAATGTATTACCTATGATAATCCAAGTATCTATATGACAACAAGCTAGTATTTACCTTTTCCGTTATATTCTACTTTTCCTTTACCAGTTTTTGCATTAATTATCCACATCCCTTCTTTACCATCTGGGCCATTTTTAACTTTGAAACAATAAATTCCTCTAACTTTTTCTATTAAATTCTCCTTATCTTCTGCCATAGCATCTTCTAATACTTTGAATAGCACTGATGCCTTAAATACAGAGGAGTCTGAATTTGAAGCACTGGTTGGATTTGGTTGTATAAATGACCTGAAAACATTAAAAATCACAAGATTAAAATTGACAAAGATAATAAGGACCATTTTTCAACAATGAATATTCAAGTTTTTATTTACTTATAAATTGGCTGAGTTCTGGTAACAGGGATGAATCTTATGGTGACATCTATTTTTTTCTCATACAAACAGAAAACTACAACTTTGTTCTCTTTAGAATGCTTCTGCAAACTAAACCAAAGACTCCTATCAAAATGGGTATGTGACTTTCTACCCACCCATCTTTTAGCAGTTTGGACTATTGTAGAAGATTTTTTTAAACAATTTTTTAATACTTCAAGTGTGGATATCTAAACACTTTCAAGCCTAGCCCCTTAGTAGGTCTATCTGCCTGGAGGTTTTAGGTAAAATATAAAAAATTCCTAACTTATATTAAATAATATATTTACAAAAAATTATACACGGTTGTAAAGGGAATGAAACAAGCTTTCAGGAAATATATACATATGTATTGATTACTTATATATAGATGGCATTATGCTCGTTTGAGAAATGTATAAAAAAGTCAACAAAATAAAATAGCAACAATGTACATCACTGCACTTCACTATACATATTTTACATTGGAATGAAAATAAATATTACATGTTATACATCATTTTAAAGCTAAAAGAAAATGTAATTTAGGAATATTTCTTTTAAAATTTAGAAAACTCTAAAATTGGGTCATTTACAATTCCATTCAGTTCATCAATAAATGATACGACGATTGTTCCTTGGCCAAGATCGGCCTTGGCCAAGATCGGTTTCACTGCCACTGTTACTATCTATAAACAACATATCTTGTATTGAATCGCTTCCTAAAGTGTTTTTAGCCATTATATCTATAACGTATGATCTCTAACAATAAAAATTAATTTTTTTTGATTTTTTTTCCTGGCAAAATGAAAAGGTTATCATTGCTAACCAACAGCAAAATATTTTAGATAGAATAAACAAAATAATAAAATTCTATATAAAACAAAAATTACAAAACATAAAAAACAAAATTTAACATAACAATAATAATATAAAAAATAAATATGTAGCAATAAATATATAACAATAAAGATAAACATAAAAATAAATAAAACAACTTAACAATAAAAAATAACCCTTAATGTACAAAATAAATAGAAATGTAGAAATAATATTTTTTAAACAATGGTTTTTAACAATAATTAAATTTTAAAGACAAACATGAATAGCTCTATACTATGATAAATAAACATTTTTACTTTTATACTATATAAATAAATAATTTATAATTTTTTAAGTTATAAATTTTAAAAATTGAAATATTAAATACTATATTTAGGTGGCAAAAGAATGCAATGACACAGTCGACGGCCACAGCATTGTTCATTAACACCACCTTTAAACTGCTGTGTAAATTAAACTCTCATGAACGTGCTTCAAACTACCACAACCTACAGACTGACATAACGGCGGGTCCTCACGAGGAACCAGATAACCATGAGTTAGATAAGAGTGGCTGACCAGGTGGGTAGCCACCACTTTCTCCCTACTTTTCGAAAGAATAGAAGACCTCCATGGACGGACAGTATCCTAAATTTCCCTCAGCTTATTGTAATTGACACATCGCCATTCATCATTCCAAGCAGCAGCCAATGATCATTACATATAACACACATAATCGGACACCATAACACGTTGTGTAGATGGGACCATACTAGTGGCAATCTTTACCGCTTCATCTCCTTTTGTGTCTCTGGTAATGCCACAGTGACCAGGAACATTTCATAGACGTCTCAGGCTTAGAATCCTAAGATTCTATATCCACCTGTTAAGGGATGGAATCGTAGGTTGTTTTTGATTTTGGAGGGGTGGTTTTCCCATGCCCTCCTTTGATATTAATTTTTATTACCACTGATAGAGTAGGTGCCGATTTAGATTGTTGAACTCTCTTTTCATCTTTGCGCATTACGTCCTTAGACGCAAAAGGCTTATTACCAGAAGGCAATTTCTTCTGCGTCGAACTGCAAGTGTTGGTCAAAGATTTGCTTTGTCCACCAAGGCCTCCAGCAGAAGAGGTCGGTAAAGGAACAAAATCATGTGAGGGTTTGAAGGTTTCACCACATTAAGAGATGGAACATTACCGACTAACTAAAGAAGGTGAGTTACTTGTTAGTAGGAACTTCTATTTTCTTCGTCAGATTGCATAGTTCGCACAGGACTATTTTGTAACGGCCACAGTAGGAGCATAGATTTTACCATCAACCTTCGGTTGAGCAGATCGATAAATTTTTCTTGGCTATGAGAGCAATATCTTCTCCTTAGACATAATACCAAGGATTGGTTTCTTCTCCTTAAATGGAGGACAGTTGAACAATCACAGTGGGTGTTCACCACCACAGCTGGCGCACTTTGGAGCATTTCCGCAATTCTTTTCATCATGGCCTTGAACACTACAATTGCCGCATACACCCTGTTTCGAACAGGTGGAACTAATGTGACCAAATTGCTGACACTTAAAATTCGAGAATCTCCAGTTTACCAAATATAAGAATGACCAAATATAGAAAATATAAGTATTATCCTTAGATAGACTGGGTGGGCATCACCGCAGACACCTTAGCTCCGACACCCGTGCACCGCAGATACTCCCTGACCAAGGGCCGAAGCGGCTGGCAGACCAGACACCTCGCTTACATCTTTGGCAGAGTAAGCTTACATCAGCATCCCAGACCAGAGTTTGTCAAGCTTTGGAAATATCAGCACTCCCATCGCGCAATGGTTCTGACCAGTAAAAATTACTCCCTGACCAAGGGCCAAAGCGGCTGGCAGACCAGACACCTCGCTTACATCTTTGGCAGAGTAAGCTTACATCAGCATCCCAGACCAGAGTTTGTCAAGCTTTGGAGATATCAGCACTCCCATCGCGCAATGGTTCTGAACAGTAAAAATTACCTAAGAGAAGGTGTGTGTGTTGATATGTATAGAGATTGTGTTATAAGTGTGTTATATGTAGAAAGTATAATAGAGTGTGTGATAGTAAAGTGAGTGTTGTAAGTAGTGTGTATGTTAGACTGAGGTACAGTGTGGGATGCCAAACCCTTCTCAGTAGGTGCGGATAGTCCGCACCCCCTGCAGGTCAATAAAAATTAAATATAGTCTACTAAATAACTAAAAGATAAATTTAAAGTGAAAAACAACACAATCGGAAGCCTAAACAAAATTTTATACATACTACAAATTTAATAAATGAAAAGTCGTAAACATTTAGAATAAACAAAAACAAACTTCTAACCTAAACCATTTGCCCTAATAAAACACTCCTTATCTGATCAAACCAACATCTGTCAAACAAATGTTTGATAGCTCTTGAGTTGCCACTCTTTAAAGAAATTAGTTTTTGTTCGTAAAATAAACTCTGAATGGCCTAAAGGCAAAGACATGTAAAGTAAAATAACCATTATACAATATTGACAAAACTGAGAACACACTGGAATTACGTTGCTGTAGAAATAAATATGGGAATCCGAGCTATACACAGGCATAAGGAGCTAGCGTTAACGAAACGTTTCGATCTATAATTTGGTATAGGCTTGAAACTGTTAAAATATCACTATTCAACTCACGAAGAATGTACTAGAAGAAGTATTAAACATCGTACTTGAACATCATTGATTTTTCAATGTAATTAAATTGGCGTAATTAAATTTTGTAAGCTTTCATTGAACTTGTTTTCAAATGTTTGCCACATCTGTTTTCAACACAGCTTAGTACGGAATAAATAAATGTATCAATTGAGGATTTATGAAAAGAAAATTAGAGATATTGGATGTGTTAAGATAATTAATGAATCTGGCAACAAGCCTGCCTTTGAAAATAATGAACTCAGTGACATTTCAGGAGGAAAAGTTTTTCAAAAATCTGACAGTATTTTCTGGTTATGATAGATATCCTCTTGCATTTCAAAATTAATTTAATTTTTAAATTGATAAACCATTTAACTTGTATTTATTTACATTAAAATCATGTGAAATCACTTGTTATTTATACGGTCTTTGGTTTTGCTCGTTATGTGTAATATACGTTCCCCTAACTTACCATGAATAGCATAACCGCAAATACTGTAAACTTATAATACAGTATGGTATGTTTACGTACTACATAATTACATACATATTTTTATTGTTTACTTACGTTTTCCTTCAATTCAAAATACGGAAATTCTATTAATTATGGGTGCCCACACACACACACGTATTCTTTATTGTTAAACACTATCCACTAAATTTTTAAACACCTGATTTCAGACAAAAAATCTTTCAAACTCTGTTAATTAGATTTTTAAAAACCTATTTTATTTTCTGTGCAATTTTTGTTTTAGTTCTTTACACATTTATTTATATGGTTTATCAATTTGGCTATAGTGTCGATACTTCTTTCAGCTGTCGATTAAATATGAAAGCCCATTCTAAAGAGGATCTATTTCAGTAACGGCAGCATATATTTTTTCCAGCATTGGCTCACTGTTAAACTTTCATTATTTTCATTGGCATTTAATAATTTGCCAAAGATACTAGGCTTTAAAAATGGTAATGACACCCTGGTCTAGAGGTTGAATCAAGGTTGTTGCATTTTGTGGCAGGAATAACAGTTCCAAGTTAGGATTTAACGAATTTAGATGTGCAGGGTGCCCAGAAGCATTGTCTATTATGAGAAAATAGGTGAAACCATTCTGTAAACAGTTCTCCGGTTACCCATGCCTTTTTGTTCGCTATCGATAACACCGGCAAATGATCAATGTCTTTGCCTTTCAGTGCTCTAGGGTTTAGGGATCTGTAAATTGCCATTGGTTTCATCATGTAACCGCTAGCACTATAGTACAGTAGAACAGTCAAACGATCCTCTGTGGCATTAAACCCCAGATCAGATTTCTCCTCCTTATATAAAAAAGTTCATGAAGGCCTTCTCTTCCAAAACAGTTTGGTCTAATGTGCGAAATAAGATTTTTAAAATGCATTGGAAATGAATGTGTGGCTTCATGGTCCGCTGATGCTAATTCATAAGCAATTTTCCAATTTGTTGTCAAATCAGCCTTTACTTGCTAAAAATGATTGACTGTCGATTAATTTTGAACAAAACGGTCATACTATCGCCTAGAACGGTCATACTATCGCCTAGATTTTTCACGAATAAAAATCAAACTCAGTGGCAACTTTTTTTAGGTTGATCTTCTATCCACACACTCAGAGCATTTTCCATTTTGTCAATGTTTATATTGCGACACACAGAGGTAACTTCTGCCGATTGACATATCCCTCCTCTAACACTCTTCCTTATATTTTCTTCATTTTTCTTTATGTAACACACTGTTGATTCATTAACTCGAAAATGCTTTGCAACACATGCTATACTTTCACCACATTTTAATTTATCTAAGAGGTCAATTTTCATATCCAATGGCATGAGGTTTCTTTGCCTTTTCTTAACCCTATTACAGCTTGATGACATTATAACTTGGACAAACAATTAAAGAAAAAAGATAAAACAAAACAAAACAGATTCACTAAACACTTCCACAAATATACGCAACATTTAGAAAACTAGCTGACATGAGAAGCAGATGCGACACCTCTTTGGAAACTGACATGGAAAACCAAATCCGAGTTAGTTACGGACCCCTGATATGATTATCGATGTTTGGATTTTGAAAATTATTAAATCAGCAGTAAGTCAACTGTAAAGGTACTAAACGTATGTGTGGACCTGAATGCGGGTGCCGGATTGACTCATCGTCGTTTGTCAGTTTCGATTACCACTTGAAAGATTGTTGTTATAATTAAGGAACGCCTATCTTTTGACACAACATGCACAGTAGTTGTACTATCTTCTGAATCGTTAAAAAACTATTTCTATTAGTGGAAAATGCTGTAATTTTTAAAACCGTGAATAAACGAGGGACTACTGTATATCACTAAAATAAAACTACTGTATATCACTAAAATAAAACTACTGTAAATCACTAAAATAAAACTACTGTAAATCACTAAAATAAAACTACTGTATATCACTAAAATAAAACTACTGTATATCACTAAAATAAAACTACTGTAAATCACTAAAATAAAACTACTGTAAATCACTAAAATAAAACTAATGTAAATCACTAAAATAAAACTACTGTATATCACTAAAATAAAACTACTGTAAATCACTAAAATAAAACTACTGTAAATCACTAAAATAAAACTAATGTAAATCACTAAAATAAAACTACTGTATATCACTAAAATAAAACTACTGTAAATCACTAAAATAAAACTACTGTAAATCACTAAAATAAAACTAATGTAAATCACTAAAATAAAACTACTGTATATCACTAAAATAAAACTACTGTAAATCACTAAAATAAAACTACTGTAAATCACTAAAATAAAACTAATGTAAATCACTAAAATAAAACTACTGTATATCACTAAAATAAAACTACTGTAAATCACTAAAATAAAACTACTGTAAATCACTAAAATAAAACTAATGTAAATCACTAAAATAAAACTACTGTATATCACTAAAATAAAACTACTGTAAATCACTAAAATAAAACTACTGTAAATCACTAAAATAAAACTACTGTATATCACTAAAATAAAACTACTGTAAATCACTAAAATAAAACTACTGTAAATCACTAAAATAAAACTACTGTATATCACTAAAATAAAACTACTGTAAATCACTAAAATAAAACTACTGTAAATCACTAAAATAAAACTACTGTATATCACTAAAATAAAACTACTGTAAATCACTAAAATAAAACTACTGTAAATCACTAAAATACAACTAATGTAAATCACTAAAATAAAACTACTGTATATCACTAAAATAAAACTACTGTAAATCACTAAAATAAAACTACTGTAAATCACTAAAATAAAACTACTGTATATCACTAAAATAAAACTACTGTAAATCACTAAAATAAAACTACTGTAAATCACTAAAATAAAACTACTGTATATCACTAAAATAAAACTACTGTAAATCACTAAAATAAAACTACTGTAAATCACTAAAATAAAACTACTGTATATCACTAAAATAAAACTACTGTATATCACTAAAATAAAACTACTGTATATCACTAAAATAAAACTACTGTAAATCACTAAAATAAAACTACTGTAAATCACTAAAATAAAACTACTGTAAATCACTAAAATAAAACTTATAAAGTACAATGAAATTGTGTGTTTAATAGCATTTAAAGTTGTTATATACAAAAATAGCATTTAAAGTTGTTATGTAAAAAATAAACATGATTTAAATAATAGTAAATATTTATAATGCTTTGATTAAAGAAATCTGCCGTAAACAAAATTTGTTTCTAAAAACATGTTTAAAAAATTATTTTCAAAGTTAAAACTTTCAAAAACTAATTCAGGTTTTTTATTACTAGAAAGAAGAATGTAAAGAGGATTTTACCTACCTAAACATTTTATTTGTATTAAATAGATTTAGGCTCTAATTAAAAGTATAGTTTTGTGTAATATGTTTAACCAATGACTTCTGAAGATGCTGCAAACAAAGTCAGTAGAATAGCTAGTAGTGAGGAAACTCCCTTGACAGCCCTGTACTGACTGTCCAGTATTTACCACTAAACTGCCAACAGAAAGTAACTGACAATAAAACTTTTGAGGAATTTTCAAAGTGATATCTCTAAATTAATTATTTCTGCTTGTTTTTACTTTCAAGTGGTCCATATACTACACAAAATATTGTTGGAGGAGTTTACTTCATTCTTACATTAAATTAATTTCACTTTTGCTATTTTGTATATGTTAAATTTCAGTTGTGAGAAGTTACCTGTGTTTAAACTAGAATATTCAACTCCCACTTGGACATCTACAATTTTATTATAAGCATTATTTGTAAGACTTATGTGATTACTTAATAGACACACAGACGTTAGTAGTTAACTTCAGTAAATTAACTATTTTAAATGAAAGTGAAGTATTTTAAATAATACATAGAGGCATAACATGTCCTAAACCTAGTTTGTTAGTTACATTCCATTCACTGTTAGTGGTAAATACTGGACAATCAATATGGATCCATCAATCCAGTGTATTTAAAAAAGAGATTAGGTAAGGATATAACATTCCAATATCTGTCAATTAGGGAAGAGTCACTACCTAAAGTAGACCTACTCAACATTATGGTCAGAGGAAGTTAGACCTCATTCAAGAGTGAAATAAAGAAAATACTAAGGAAAGGAAATCCTTGTGACTCTGGAATAAGAGGTTGTTAAGTAACAAGTAAACATAAAATGTAATCAAATAAAATTCAAAATTGTTAGAAAATTATTTGGATAAATATTGATCTTTGTTTTTAATTCAATCATTTTAAGCTAATTATACAAAAAAATGTTGAGTCCACAAAGAAAAATCAAATTTCAAGAATTTTAATTTGTATGCAAGAATCTGCCATCCTTACCCATAATTTGGAAAACCTATTCTATAAAGGGCAACAACCACAGCACCACCAAGGCCTATGTTATGTTGAAGTGCAAGACGAGCTCCTGGTACCTGTCTCTTACCAGCAAGTCCTCTAAGCTGCCAACAAAGTTCAGCACATTGAGCTATACCTGAAAGCACACACAGTATAAAGAAACGTTTAGTGTTTTAGCGTATTTATTTCATTTTGTATGCATTGCCTGGTCTTATAGTCTTATAAAGCATCAGCCTTGAGATTTGTCGTATCTTAGCTTTGATTAATATTACGCCAGTGAACTATTTTGGTACTATCTTATGGTGAGTGCTCAGTGATTTCAACCAACCTCTTTCTTAAGTTTTAGACATGAAGCAGACAACAGACTATGGTAACACTTCTGTTGTGTAAATTATTAATTAAAATTTCGTTGTTGTGTCAACATTAACTGATGCTCCAGAAGAAAGCTTGCTTTTTCTGATGAACACCAGATTTCCTGGCCTTAGACCAGTGAGGAGAATGTATTTACATCCCTTGATGCACGGGAGTATGGGCTAACTGGAGCACAGGTGAGGAGGTGATATCGACATAAAATGTAAGAGAGGCAATTTAATCTTTTGAGCTTTCAAGTGTCTGGATTAGATAATATTTCACCAGCACTATTACAGCACTGCCTGGAAGAAATTATTGGGCCATTGACAGGATTACTCGAGAGCTGATTAACCCTGGGTTACATTCAAAGACTGTCGCTCAAAACAAAGGTTATCTTCATCCTTAAGTCAGAGGAAAAAAGTTACATGGAGGTAAAGAACTTCAGACCAATTATTAATATTAAAGAAAGGCTGGTAATTATCTATCTGAAGGAGGGGCTTCTGGAATGGTATCAGCTTCATAAGAGCAACTAGCTTATCAAACAGTAACAGAAATGTTGTAGGTTGTGGGGAGTTGGCATTAGCGGAGTGAGACACCAAGACAGGTTCTATCTATGTCTGAAAGACAAAGGCAAAGGTGCTCAAGTTCAAATTATGAGTTAAGGAAATAATAGGGGTTGGCAGGACTATATAGATTTGCTCCGACAGTCAGGCAGCTCTAATGGCTATAGACAAAGCCGGCACCAATCTAAGCTGGTGGTTGAAACTGTAGCCACTTTATCAAAGCTATATCAACCTAACCAGGATTCCAGGACACTGGCTGGATAAGCAATGACAGAGAGAATGCTCTAGCCAAGCAAAAGACACACTGCTGAAGGCAGTATATGCCATTTCAAGAGGAACAGAACACATTGCTGAAGGCGGTAGGTATGCCATCTCAAGAGGAACAGGATAAATTGCTGAAGGCAGTAGGTATGCCATTTCAAGAGGAACAGGACATGTTGCTGAAGGCAGTAAGTATGCCATCTCAAGAGGAACACAAGAAGATTACTGCATACAATGACATACTGTGCAAGAAAGAGAAACACACATAAGACAAAACAAAACTACTCATTTCCTTTGCATACCATACTGATATAAACATTTCTTGGAAGCCCAACTCATTTCCTGTGCATACTGCAAAAATATGAACATTTCTTGGGAGCCCGACTCATTTCCTTTGCATACCACATTGATATGAAGATTTCTTTGAAGCTCAACTCATCGTTTTCTTTCAAATAGATCAAATAGGCTCAAATAGAAATAGGTTTAATTTTAACAGAAGCTTGAAAAATCGGGAATCAGAATTACGAGACTTTACTGTACTATAAATAATACTGTCACCTTTCAGTAGATCCTTGATCATTGAGGCACACTTGGAAATGAAATAGCTAAAACGGCATTTAGACTTTGACCAAAAGCTACAGTAATATGTTCAATTGAAAGTTTTGTCATGAAAAGAAACAAAACTTTTGGGAGCCAATGGTTGAGCAGCTGCAATCAGTAGACTAATGGGCATGATCTCTTAGTCTAAAATGTTAGAATATCAAGTCAGGCTTTTGGAGCAGAATTAAGAACTGAATATTTGGTGACAGAAAGTTAAAAGCTACCTAAATAGAATTCACGTTGGTGATTCAACGATTTGTAAAGTGTGTAACGTAGAGATGGACACCACTGGGCATGCAGGCTTTATTAAATTGCACTGAATAGCTTGAAAAGACACTGATTTCCAGAAATATTGCTAGCAGAAATTACTATCAACCTACTTTTGTGAGAACAAGCACAAAGAGTTTATAAGAGACATTCATACATCAACTTTTGAGATAAAAACTCAATAATAAGAAGGTAAATGATATATATACAATCCTAAAATTCATTTCAGTTTCTTTACTCCATTCTTATATTGAATTTAACAAGTTCGTATCGATAACACTAAACTTTAAGAGGAATGTGATGAGATTTTTATATACAGTATTAATAAAGATTTTTAACCCTTGTACGCACATTACTCGATAATTTGATCACATTTCTGGCAAATGAGTAAAACAAGATATTTCATATTTATAGGTTTCCTCATCTGTATACTACTGAAGTTCGAGAAATAACACATTGAGTTCAGAATAAAGTAGGGATGGCATTATCTCACATCCACAATATCTGGATTAACCGATATCTACAATGCATATTATCATATTTGGCTGTTTGCCATTCATCAGCAAACCATTATGATAGAAATTTGGATCCTTTGTAAAGTCTGTATATAAGCATTTTTAACTTGAATTTTCGGAGCCCATTAGAAATTCGTTGAACCCGTTAAATATTTAATTTGTACATTTCTCCTTGCAGGTGTACAACTTGTGCATCTAACCCTACATTACACTCAGACAAATGCTCCCAAACTTTTTATGTCGTAAAAATATACAAAACATTAAAATATAATTTGTTTTTTCTTAATCCACATGTACATGTATATATAATCTTAAATACTTTCAGATTTATTACATTATGGTTTTATAAATTTAAAATTTTGTTCCTCGAATTTGGACCAATTTAACAACAATTATTGTTGCTTCAATAAGAAACATTTCCAGAGGTTTAAATCTTGCATAAAAAATGTTTAATGTAAAACAAATTATTTTAAACTTATAAACTGTAAATAAGATTATATTTTTAATTATGCATGTTTCCTGTAATACACAATATTGTAATTTTATATTTAATGATTAAAACAGATTAGCTACCTGTAGCACCAAGTGGATGCCCCTTAGAAATTAAACCGCCACTGGGATTAATAACAAATCTTCCTCCATATGTATTATTTCCAGAGTCTATAAAATTACTCGCTTGACCGATTGGGCACAAACCTAAAGCTTCGTAAGTTATTAATTCATTTGCAGAAAAACAATCATGTAGTTCTATAACATCTACATCTGTAGGTTTGTACTGAGTTTTACTAAAAAGTTTATCAGCTGCAGCTCTAGTCATTTCAAATCCAACCTGTGAAACAATTTTAAAACTATTTCAATAATCCAAACATTGTCAACAATTTCTAAAAACTGCACAATAAATTATTATTTATTTATCAACACCTAGTTTTTTTTTTTTTTAATTCAGTAGTTTCCGATTAATAGTCCAGGCTTTTGATTAGTCAAAAAAATTTTTAAATAAATAAATGCATGTTATACACAAAAAATAATGGACATTAATTGGTTTAAAAAAAATCATTTATTATTTAGCCTGATAACTTTTTTCACAATCAATAAAATTCTATTTTATTCTCGCTAAATAAACACACAGAAGTCAGTTTGGAAGAAAAGTGAATTTGTGGAATACTTTAATACACTAAAAAACTAATCTATAATGAAGACAGACTGCAACTAATAGGCACTCTTTTTATTCAAAAGTGACTACTCACAAACATTCTATTGGTTAACACATTGACTGCGGCGATGGTCTCAAGACCATATGGTAAAGTTGTGTGTGCGCATGTGTTGTAGGTCCTGGGACCATCTCAGCATAGACACTACATATTATTTTAGTTTACTGTGTGTGAAGCACTATTGCTGGCATTTGAGGGTATGTTTATTTGTTTTAGTGATAAATAAACAAGTGTTTTGGTGATGTAGTTTTTCGAGTTATCTCTATTCATTCTTATTGTGTAGTGTAATAAAGTTGTGTATTAATTTATTTGTGTGCTTTATGTACATATATTCTTATAAGCAAATTATTTTGATCTTTTCACCATGGAACCACAACCAGACTAGTGGAACTATGCCTGCGATTAATGCGAATGAAACATTGTCTTCAGACAATGAGTATGATAGTGACAGGACTGATGATCTTTGGAACGTCTCAGAGGAAGAAGACAAGGACTCAGACTTTGATGCCATCCCTCTTGTTTGGCAGCCCCAGACATTTGGATTGCATAATATTGAATTTACAGAAAGGTAGGGTTTTTGTGTCCCATTACCAGGTGACGAACTAATTGATATTCACTACTGGACAGTATTTTTTTTTAAAATAAAGTAAAGAGAACTAACAAATATGCCTACGAACATTACTGTGGTCCAAGTACAGTCTTCACATCCTGCATTACAAAAAAGAAAGATATCATGGTTGAAGAACTGAAAATTTTTTGTTCTGCTAATTCATATGGGGCTAAATTTCATGCCTCGTATTCACGATTACTGGAGAAAAACCGAACTTTTTGAACCCGTTTTAGGGACAAAATTTGAGCAGGGACACATTTTTATTAATTATGCGATGTTTAAATTTTGAAGATCGTCCTAACCCAAATAATCGACTCTCAAATATTTTAACAATGAAATGTCAGATATTTTATCCAAAAAAAACCTAAGCTTAGATGAAGGAATGGTTCTTTGGCGGGGAAGATTGTATTTTCATCAGTACATCAAAGGAAAGCGCATTAATACGGCATAAAACTGTATTCTTTGTGCGGCCCCCATGAACTTACTTTGAATATTTTTATATAATGTGGAAAACTTGATAATTTACTGGGTTAGGGCCATGCTGACAATGTAGTTTTACACTTAATGAAAGAAAAACTTGATCGAAGCCACAGTCTATTTATGGTTAACTATTGTAACACTATCCCTTTTACAGTAAAACTGTTATTCAAAAATACATATTGTACCTTGAGAACTGATACGACATACTTAACACGAGATGTTGACACGCTACTGCCGTCAGAGGATTTAATAAAACGGGAAGTCATTGATATCAACTCTAAAATACCGTTGAGTACAATTAACGGACATAAAACCCTCTAAGGGCCGTGGACATTGCGTTCAAATAAACGTACAAATTATTAACAAATATATCGAACATTACTCGGTCAGCTATTTATTATCAGTCAACAGTCGGTCTCTGAGGCAAATTTTGAAAAAAGGTGAGACTATCAAAAGATATACAGAAGGAATTATGGTAGGTAAATGGAAAGACCAACAGCCGGTGGTGTATTTATCTACAGAGTTCGAAAACACAATGGCTATATCATGTAACAGAAAAGATATAGAAAAATAAAAGCAATTACCTATCAAAAAATATATCAGTTTTATAAAGGGAGTTGATTGATCAGACCAAATATGGCCTACTACTTTCTTGAATGTGAAACATTAAGGTGGTACAAAAAATGTTTATACATATCCTTCAAATCTAAATGATAAATGCACACTACTTGTTTAATGTAGCATATGCGATGGATATGAGCCTTTATGAGTTTACTAATTCTATAATAGATTCTATCATTCCTGCTTTGCCTCCTACCCCTCGACGTTTGTTGTCACGCCCAGTTACACATGCTTTGTCAAAGATAATAAAAACAAAAGCAAACTTGAAAAACAACAGAAACAAAAGAAATATCATCAGTGTGAAGTCAAATACACTATCCTTGAGTGTCGGAATTGCCCAGATGAACCTGGACTTTGTCGGATTCAGTGCTTTGACTTTTATCATAGGAAGTAAAAAAGTACATAAAATAAAATAAGTAGTAAATGTCATTATAGATACACTGTTATAATTTAAGATTTATATACAATTTGGAAATGTTTTGAAAATATGTGTGACTTGTGCGAACATTTTTCTTTCGACCTTGTAGTACGAATGCGTCCTAACAAAAATTGTATAAATAGACTTTTTCTATCATAGTCTGTAATTGGACATTATAGACCACCTACAAACCCATAAAGGTAAGTTTTTACAAAAAAAAATTTTTCAGCATACTACACAGGACAACGCATAACTGAGCCTGTTGACGTTGCGGACTGAGCGAGACACGCTCTCGCGACGCTACAGCCACATGGCGCCTTAAGATTGAGTCATCATGATTTAAAACCGCGTAAGTCGAGGTATTACTGTATAAATATATATGCATAAGTTTTTACTTAAAAACTGGTCATATCCTAAACTGACAAAATGCACTCAGTAGTTTTCTTGTGCATTTTGCTTCTAGAGTACATAACAGTAACCATCAGGCATATTAAAATTTCATTTTCTATGTTTTTTGAAGTGCCTTTAAATGCCTCCCTTTGCTCGTCACTAACTGCGCCAAGATTTTCAGGAATAAAATCCAAATGAGAATGCAATAAATGTTATCTTCAGAGACATATTGCATCCCATGATTATGTTTGACTAAATCATGTTACTTATTAAGTTACAATAATTTTGTTTAAAAATTCCTCATTTATAGAAAGTTTTGCAAAACGAACTCCAGGCGGTTTCGTCTATAGCATTTAATGGCTCTTCGAATATATTGTTCCGAATTGATTGTTTATTTGTGGGCCTACAACATATTTTATTTTTGCATAAATTATTCTAGGAAATGTTTGTTTTAAATCAATAAAACCAGCTCTATTGTGGTCCATTGGTTTTATAAAGTATTTTGTAAGCCCCAATTTAATGAGTAATAGCAGTAGGTAGATGTTTATTGGGCAGATAAGTGGATGGTTTTTCAGTTTTGTTTCCTTAGAAAGATAATTCACATTGTTGATACTTTCTTCCATAGTGGTTACTTTGGTCCATACTATCCCTCTCACAAGAAAAACAGAAACTTTTTATGTAATTAAGCTGCAAACCAAGTAAAATTAAAATGACAAATCATCACAGATCTTTCAAACATATTTGTTATACTAAATATATTCGAGAAGTCGTTTCATACTGTCATATGATTCCTTCATTTCAGTAGCATGGGCTAATGGTATAGATGGAAATTTATTTCCATTACGAAAACGCCATTGATTGTTAAAGTTTTCTTTGTGCTATGTTTACATTGAAATTAATAGGTCACTATTTTTGTTGGGTAAATGTAACATCCTATAAAAAACATCTTCAAGTTAAGAACACATTTCTATTTGTTGCACTGTACTGATAAATGTATTCATAAATATAGTAGCAATTTAAAAATATCATAACACAAAAATCATGGGTGATAGAGATTTTTATTACATTTTCGAATTCAGAGTTCAACATTACATAAAAACCACTATCAACATTATTATAAAATTGACGTTGACCAGTGTGATTTGGGTTTACTGATTTTTGTTAACATTTTTTAAAAATCTTGTTTTTATGTGAAAAACTAAATATTAAACCACATAAAAAACTCACATCGCTATAAAAAATTAGTATTACACTTTCTATGTAGATAATTTCATAATTTTAAATTTTCATAGTCATTGTTGTTAATTTATTATTAAACAATTTTTCTTTAAATTTGCTCATAAATATTTTACCTTAACCTACAGACTTTCCTGAAACAGAATATACATGCATATGAATACTATACATGTAAAATAAATTCATATTATGCATTTTTAGTATAACTACTAAAAAAACTGAAACAAACACTATGCCAGAAATAGAACTGCCTAGTGACGTCAGCCTTCCAGATACAGGGTTAAGAAACACTGGTCTATATTGTATAAGAACAAGGAGAAGACACTGTCGGCCAGGAAAGAACAAGTTCATTAATACTGAAATATTAGAAAAGGGAAATGTCTTTCTAATATGATCTATTTAAGAGTTTTTAATAACTAGTATTTTTATACTAGAGATGTAAATTTTTAATTTCAATATCCAAAATAATCTCCATCCAAAATATATTGCTTAGATTTATCAGTTATTACAAAAACTCCAAGTAAACATAAACAA
This sequence comes from Prosapia bicincta, assembly GCA_036971475.1. Taxonomy (NCBI): domain Eukaryota; kingdom Metazoa; phylum Arthropoda; class Insecta; order Hemiptera; family Cercopidae; genus Prosapia; species Prosapia bicincta. The sequence goes on along the minus strand of JBAIZL010000006.1, from coordinate 44,819,530 downwards.
AGATTACAAAACATAACATACATACAGAACCAAATATCACATTCCAAGAGAGCTTGACACAATTCACATTATATTGATTTATCTAACTTCAGTTTTCTGGGCTGTAGTCACGTTGTACAATTATAGTCAGTACTCAGTACAGTCAATATATTTTCTAATTAGTCTCATAAAGTTTAATTTTGGTTTTTGCTGCATTGTGTGAAAACAAAACTTTTGGACTACAGAATGAAACAAAATAAAAATATAGGGATAGCATATTGTCTAACATTAATACAGTCAGTGATCTATAATACAAAAAACAGAAAATTAAATCAATCTTCAAGAGAATTAAAGTACCAAACCCGATTGGTTTATACCCACATGGTATTTGTCAAAATAATAAATCTGTTGAAATTTCAGTAACAAATATAAATTCTAAAGATAAAGGTTGTGAAAATAAACTAATGTTTAAAAGAATAAATATACAAGCATAAAATTTTCTAAATTTCTCGAACATTTTGTAAATATAAGTATTACTTACAACATTAATACAACTGTTAGAATTGAATGTAGTTGGAAGGTCTGTAGACATTTCCATTCCTATAATTTCCACTGCTTGATTTTGGAGATTGTGTTTTACAACAAAGCTCTCAGAAGCAAGGATTGCTGCTGCAGCTCCATCAGATGTAGGACAGCACTGTAGTTTTGTCAGAGGTCCAAATACTTGTGGCGAGGACTTGATTTGATCTAATGTGTACTCTTGCTGGAACTGAGAGTACCTGTATTAAAATCAAAGTATCTATGTCAGTGTCTAAAACTCAATACCTACAATATAGCTTATACAAAACAAAGATAAGTAACTCTGTTAGACTTTGTATTTTATTTCTAATATAATGGCATAGCTAATCTTAATAAACTGATAACTTTGGAAGATAAACTTATAGAAATTTTGAAGTATATTTCAAGCTCATCAGTTTTAATGCTTTCAGTACCACAGCCATTTCTCCAAGCCATATAAATTAATAGCCAGCCTGTTTTTTACAATTTCGCAAGCATTTGAGAAACAATAATTATAAAAAAACTACTCAAACAGTTTTTATAAATTATACTTTACATGAAAAATGTAAGCACTATAACATAATAAAAACAAAATGTTCAAGAAGTAACTTATACTAAAAACAGCATACTTATAGAAATAATATTGTTACTGCCATAGGGGCAGTAATTGCAAGAAGGTTTTAAAGCTAATTCGCATCTCAAGATTATTAAGCTTATTTTCAAAATCTTCTATAGGCTAAAAAATTACTTTATGTTGGCCAGTAACAAATTGTAGAAAATGTCAGAGTTTTAATCTCTCATTAGGAAATTTAAATTAAACTTCAAGAAAGTTTTCATATAAAACAAGTAGACAGAAACTAAGAGCTTTTAATAATTCTGGATATACAATGGTAATAAAATATCTCAATGTAGAAATTAATGGGCACATATTTAATTACTGTGACAGAGGATTAAGTATGTAAAGAAACTTTCAACAAATTCTCATAGGCTCAATATTTCCTTATACAATTTTAGTTTAAAAATGAAAATTTACGGTTTGATTTTAGGACGTTGTAACTTCTTAAAGTCTTTAAACTGATATCCTAAATGAATGAATACCACCCTGAACATGTATTTAAATTAGGAAGAAATTTGATCAACTTATTTTTAGTCTAATTTTAAGTGTTATAATTATGTAAACTGGCATTCATTTTCAAAATTATGTTTTAGGAAAGTCAAATTCCTTAGTTGTCCCAAAATGATAAAACCCCGAACTCTCCCTAGATCGAATTTCTGGCTAAGTTAGGAATTAGCATATTCCCAGAAGATAAATACTTATAAAATGACAAAATATTTACAGAAGTAGTTTTTACAATAAAAATTTGTCAATTCCGCAAAATATTTGTTTTTCTGAAATGGATACTGGATTTTTTCATAAACATTTACTTAACACATTCGATACCGCAATTTTAACAAAATAACTATTGGTACATACCAGTTGACTTATGGTCAGCTGTATATGGTCTGTTCCTGGACCAACGTCCTACATTTGCATCATTTAGGGTAAATGAAATGGACTGACGGTTCATATTTGGGACACTGATTGTGTGTTACTTTTATTCCTCTGACCAATCAGTGGTTTATTTTAATGACTTGACATATTCATATCAGTTTATAGGCATGTCTGGCGTTACTGCAAGACATTTGGTATCTCATTTATTCACAGTCAATGACGACAAAATACAGTCGGCAGACTTGTTTATTCCTTCGTGCCACTGTGGCCGTTCTTGTTTTGAATGACCACATTTTACTAGGTTTACTCTAAATGACATTTATCACAAAAGATATACACGTGTCACAAATGATGGGAGCGTTTGTAAATATTCTGAGCTGTATATATGACACGTAAATATAAACATATTTTGTCTTTGATACATTAATATTTATTGTTTGTATTTGATCGGTATGTAGTAGCCTGTATAAGCATTCTGTCTAGCATGACCAGTCAATATAAGTTAGTTGTGTGTTTGTATACATCGTTATTTCCAATATATATCAAATCTCAGTACTGTTTTATGTAAGTAGCAAAATTTAGTACATACTTTATTAAATTTTACTTTTAATTTTTTAAATTTGGTTTTCATCAAATCATGTTCGGATTTCGCAGGGTTTCAGATTTGAGGGGTTCCACTGAAATGGCTCCTACGTGGGACGCGGTCTATGATAAGATTTTTGGGCTATAGACCGACCGGCTCATATATGCGACATCCCAAATAACATTAAAAACTGTAAAAACAAAAATATACATTCAACAAACATACATCTAGGGTTTTTATGTAGCATAGTAACTTATTGCAACAACATTCCACTGTTGGTCTGTAACGAAGGTCAGACTGACATTAACATAGTCTGTTTGAAAAAATCAATTTCTGACTGCCAGTCTGTCGAGAAAAACCAGACAGAGCATATATAGTGCTCACTTGGCGCTCCACTCAGCGCTCAGTAGTGAAGGTGCTGCTAAAACTTCTACATACAAAACATATATTCGTTATAATATGCATAAAATAACATTAATTTACATATTGAAAAAAATGGTAGAAAAATTCAATGACAAGACCTAACTATTTAAACAGTAAATAACCCAACAGCTAAGCCTGGAATATTTTTGTTTAAATTCTGTCAAACAATTATGTCAACTTATTTAATGAAATCAGTTCAATAAAATACAGAACCAGTACTGATGGGTAGTTTAAAACATGGAAAATGATGTTAACTAAAGCTTTAAAAAATTAGGTAGAGTATGAAGTGATAATTGAGTATGTATTTTCTACTTGGTTTACTCTGGCATTTTATACAACTTTTGTCTCTTCTGATTATGGACAATATGAGGGATACTATTAATACTAGGGATGGGCCAATAGCTAAAATTTTCAATTCCGATCTCGATTCTAAAATTTTATTTCCAATTCTCGATTCTTAAGTTAATTCTGGATTTATTTAAGTTATATAACCTTAGATGATATTCTCTAATAATAATTTTAGTTAATGACCATAAAAGGTCATATGGTAAATCATTTTAAAGATTCGTTTTAATGTAATGTCTACAGAAAACTTTCAACCTTGATTTATGAATAGGAATTCTTGAAGGCATGACAAATATTATCAGATTAAAGGAATGATTTATTTAAAGTTACAAATGTGAACTTCAGTAATAGCCATTTCAGTATTTATAACTCGAGAAATTGGAACTACATTTTATTTATGTTTTGTTTTGGCACTTGACACCTATGAAGCGTTGACCGAATAGTGGTGGCCAGAGATGGGGAGAGGGAGTCGAGCCTGCCCGAATGAGAGTGAAACATCAGAGAGAGAGATGATCGGTAACAAACAAACGGACCAGAAATGCTTCCGTTTGTCTTTGTTGTTGCGTCGTAAATAATAATATTATTTTCATTATCTCAAATTGGCATTTGCTTTAATCATTTAACTCATTCAAACCAACTAATACATAAATAAGACATGGTCGATAATGAATTAATTTTCCTATAAATTACACCGTAAACGTATTTAAACAGCTAAAAAAACAATAACTGGAATCGATACTTTAATCAAATGAGAATCGAGTAACAACGATTACTCAATACCATTACAATTGACGATTCATGGAATCGAGAATCGGAATCAGCCCATCCCTAATTAACACAAAAGAAATGTCAGAGATAACTCAAAATTAAAAACTTGATCATCAAGAAGCACATCAGACATTTTTCAATTGAAAAATTTCCTAAAGTGCATGTTACGCTTTCAACAATTCATTTTTTTGATACTTTTCTAAATATCAACTAACTTATTTTATTATCTGCTATTTCCCCCCCCCCCGGACATTAAATTTGGCTTTATTAAATAAAATGGATAAAATTTCAAATGAACCCAACTAATTTTTTTATTTTCGTTTAATTTTTTTTCAAGTATAGAAATAAAAAAAGGATTGAAATTTTGTTTCAGTTAATTCTAATTATTATGTATTTCTAGCATACAAGCTTTGTTCTAAATTAACAAACAGTATCTAAATAACCACTGCATTGTTTTCTAATGACAAATATATAGACATTGAATGAAATTGATCAGTACAGGCATACTGTATTAGGTACTTCATAGCATTAGTCAATAATACATGTTCAGTTATGATTTTCAACCTTCATCATTATAATAAAGAAATGTCAGTAGTTATTGTAATAGCTTATATTTAAATACAATAGCATGAATTACACATCTATTTATTTTGTTTAATACTGCTTGATATTTACAAACCTGGTCAAATAAATAGGACACTTATATTCTAAATGTCTATAATTATTTTTTTTCTGAAAAAACAAAACAAAAATGAACAATTTAGTTCATAAAAGTACCTACGGGTTGTTAACAGAATGCTTATGATTTTTGTATGCAATTTTGGCTAAGTGTTCAATTGATGAGCCAAATTTTTGCATATGTTCTAATCCAGCATTCCCGAACATTTGAGCTGTTACAGGACTTGCATCTAGCCCAGCAATTTCTGCCATGGCCGCAACATGTTTGTCCATAGGATTTGTTCTATCATCAAACTACGTGAACATGAAAACATCAAATCATGTAATCAACATTTTTTTTAGACACAAATGTGATATAAATAAAACAAGGTTATAACAATTAGAAAAATATATGAACACTTGAATTTCTAAAAAGAAACCCTTTCAGGTACTAACCAAAGCAATCACAAAGACAATTGCTTAGTAATATAATTGTTTACAATTGTAAATCGAGCAGCAGTGCAAGACTCTCACCATATTTTAAAAAAAGTATAATTTGTTTTTAACAATGAAATTGGAAGTTTATTCTCTTGAACAACTGTGGAATATGAAATAACTAAACAAAATAAGAATAAAAACCCAATAACCACAATAAAATTAATTTATTCACTATAAATCAACACCTGATGTATCTTTTGGTTATAAGGCAACCAATTTTAGAAGTACTTCAAATTAATAAAGTAAATTTATTGTGTTATAGGGTTTAAATTTTTATTGTGTTTGGTAAATGGAATTTAAATAATTAAAAGTTTTAAGCAAACTTCTAATTACAATGTCGTTATTGCATATTAAAAGTATGCTATATATTAGCAAAATGAACATTTTCAGCAACAGCTCTGTGGTATGAGATCAAGTTGTCAGTAAAAATTATAATGTTGGCAGTCCAAGTGAAGCTGGTCAAAACAAGTGAATTTTCATTTGAAAATATAGTTAATTGAATCTAGTTAATGTGGTTAATAAAAGAACCTTTATTAATAACCTGTGGTTAATTAAAAATCTTTATTAAATTTTAAAACATTTACCGAATACAAATTTTGTTTAATGAATGTAATTGAAATTAATCCTTTTAAAGTGTCAGATGTATCTAAAGAAGTTTTAATTTAAAAAATGGAAATGAAAATACATGTGTATGAAAAAAGATCATCGAATTTTAAAAAATCACACAACTATTCATATTCATAAGTATAATCATAAGATAAATTATTTGAGCTAAATGCGTCAACAAAGAACTAATAGAAAAAGGGAACTCTCAAGTTTTACATGGTTCTTGCTAGGTAGCAGCAGTGTGTTTGAGTGAACATCCCCTTCAGTTCTAATGAAAATGGCATCTGAACCACAGAAAGCATTTTCTGTTCTACGTTTTTTGCCGTGTAAGTCAGTAATAACTGTTTGGCATGACTTTTGTGAAAAGTATGGCGTTGATCCTATTACATCACAGAACACAAGACAATGGCATGAATAATTTCAAGAAACAGGTTGTCTGTGTAAAGGCAACTGCAGAAATCTGTTTGCTGTGCAGTTTGACAGCTCAACATGCCCTCGATGTCTGTATTCAGTTTTTCAACTTGGTAAGATTATGGACAATGGCAGTTTCGGGCCTTGCCTAGTGTTTAGCGATAAGGAAACATTCCATTTAAACAGAAAGGTGAACCACTATAACATAAGAATATGGAGTACAGAAAAACCACATGAAAATTGTGCAACATGAGAAACTCTCTAAAATTTAATGAGTTTTGTGCGGTTTCACAGGAAAAGGTGTATGATCCTTTTTTCTATGCTAAGAAGACTGCTACAGTGATAATATATTTCAATACGGTTAAGAAATATCTTTTCCCTCAATAAGAGACTGAATTTAACGACTTCATTTACCAACAGGACAGGACACTGCCACACGGCATCTGACAGTCCCCGAATTTTTAAATCAAATAATTTGTGACTGGTAGATTGGCCACACAGGACAAAATGATACAGCCTTACATTTCTGGTCTCCAAGGTCAACTGATTATAGTATGTAACTTTTTCTTGTAGGGATTTATCAAAGATTATGTTTATGTGATTCCGCTACTAACAACAATGGATGATCTCAGGAATCGCATAACCGAAGTAGAATCTGTAACACATGCTCGCTGCAGTGTGGAAAGAATTTGGAAAAAAAAGAAGTTTGACTTTCCCTTTCAGGCAAGAAAATAAGTAATTGTATATGATCATTAGTTTTTGAAATATAGACGCCAAACTGAATATTATGTAATAAGCTCTGTATATATTTCATTATCATTATATTAGATTTATTGTAGTAAGATTTATTGAAATATGAATTATTATATTTATTATCTGAAAAAAATATTGAATATTAACATTTCAACTTAATTGTGTACAATAAATAAAGTAACATAATTTAGATACTAAAAGAACTATTCTACAACATAACCTGTAACACAAAATTAGCTCTTTATGAAATCATGTTATCTTTATATTTAAGTTGAATTATGAAGCATGTCCGACGATGCGTCTTCTGGTGAATGAGATGATATTTCTCCAATGCAAAGCATACAGCCATATCCAGGGAAAAGGTTTCGCTTTAACAAATTACTTTGCAAATATAAATAACTCAATCAACATATGGGCCGAGATGCAATTCTAAGAAATTACAACATATAGTAAAACACATATCAAATCAATAAATCATAACAGATTTTCCTCAACAATAGTAAATTTGAAAACAAATACATGCAAATATTTTTCTTAACACGTTCAGCACGGCTAGCATACCGGCATGCTCTGGATTCCCTCATGAGGCACAGAGAGCTTGACGGTGCGCTCCCAGCTTATTTTCTTAGAGACGGCGAGCTCACCGGCACGCTCACACCCAGGCCAATTAAAACTTCTCTAGTGTCGATACGTGTTTGTATAAAGATTTGATTTTTACGTCAGTGTTTCAGAATAGTTTGGAGAATATTGTGCCTGAGTCGTTTTTAAATCCAACCATCCCAAGTTAACTTTTGATGCTTCAATTGAAACAATGCTTCAGGGAGTTTTATGAACAGATTTAATTTGGTTTAACTTTTATATTTTAATGTTTTTTTTTTAGTTTGAACCACTTAACGCGGCAAAATATCCGGTAAAAACAATGATCATAAAAATTAACTAAGCTAACTGAACTAACACAAGATTTAACGATAACTGCCCTATTAGAGTGAATGAACCAACTCGAGGTGGGAACAGACTATTGTAAATATGAGTCATTGACAAAATGGTTGGACGCCCGAAAACCTAATGTGTCAACATGAGATTGTAGTAAACAAATGTCAGCTAATCTCGGCTATAAATAGTCTCGGACGTGACATATGTATTATCTATGTCTCCGTTTACATTATCGATCTCTATGGTTTTGTGAAACACATGGCACAAACAGAAACAAACATTCCGAGTTAAACGTTGAGTGCTTATTTTAGTATGTAGTATATTTTAGTAGTAGGGTCTTTAGTTTTGTATGTAAATTATCTTTTTTTCTCTGTCTTTTTTATTGTTTTATTATTTGTCATATAGTAATTTATCATTTGTATTTCTTTATTTTTAATTATGACCCGATAAGTAAAACAATATTTTAGTGTCTAATACACTGTTCTGATGTCCTGAATAAAACTATATATGTTAGAAATAAAATTATTGAGATGAAAACAACGGGCTCGATAATTAGATGCTACGACAAGCTATGCAACCCGCATAGCGTTCCACTGCCGTCAGAGGTGGAAGCTAACGAAAAGCAGACAATAGTTTGATGAGATCACCAATATCGCCGCCGTGCTGAAAGTGTTATTGAAAACAAATACATGCAAATATTTTTCTTAACTTTTACAGAAACATACTCCTTAAAAGCTTTAACAAGTAATATTAAATATAAGATTTAGTAAATATTCTGTACATTAGATACAAACATGAAGATAACTTTTTTACCTTAGATGTTAAAGAGCCACGAGACATTTTCTCAAATCCAAGAGCAAGAACACAGTCTGCATTCCCTGATTCAATAATTTGTTTTGCTAACATTAATGCAGTGGCTCCTGTAGAACAGTTATTATTAACATTTACAATGGGGATACCAGTCATTCCTACTTCATACAGTGCACGCTGGCCACATGTAGAATCACCTTAACAAAAGAAATAATGAATATTTTCATTATATAAAAGGTATAATAATTTATAAGAGAAAATTTATATAATAAATTATTGTTTTAATTACAGATAAATCTTTTTAAAAAAATCTTTAGGAACAATGACTGAAAAAGTCTTATCTTTACTAGATCAGCCAGTAATAACTCAAATTTATATGACAATCATAGATTTTAGCCCAAGCCATATAGAATATGTTAAGCAAGTGCTTACAATGCTCGTAGTTTTTAAATTTATTGAAGTGCCAATGATCAGAACGATAGTAAGCTGAACCTATTTTGCAGTGAAAGTTATTAGTCATCTTTCTAAGGATTAGTCACTACATTACTTAGGAAAGTGGTAAGTAATACATATTTAGGAAGGTCATACTCCTACTTAAATATTGCTTTATCAAAAATACTTAAACTAAATATTTATTCTGTATCTATACATAGTATTCAAAATATAAACTTTTAGTGATTCAAAGAGAATTTTATGCTAATTCACAAAAGTTTGACTGCAGCAAATGCATCGTTGTTTGTCAACATTTTAGAATATTGTAGCTTTTCCAATAACTTAAATTTTTGCTAGGAAAGTTCTATTTTCACCTTTGGGAAATATGTTTTATAATTTAAATTTTCAATTGTTGAACCAAACTTTTCCGTCTGTTGTAATCTAGCATTCCCAAACATTTAAGCTTATCATGAAAAAGTATATTGAATCCAATAAAGTTCATTAAATTTACTTCCTAGAAAGTGTTTTTAAATTTTGAACTCAGAGTTATGAAATATATCACTGCATTATTTTTATTTAATAAGATCATTTTCAATGAAAATTTGAAATAATAGAAAATTATCTCTTTTAAAAAAATCAGTCCCAAAGTTTTCTCTAAAACCACTTTATTTTATATTACAATTCAGAACCTTTACAGAACTTCACTAATAATAGAGATTTAATAGAGAGGCAAGTCAATGAACTAAGCACAAACTTATTTCAAAATAAATAATTATATATTATTATTTATTTATAAATAATAAATCAATTTATGAAATCTTATTGCTGTTCATGACGAGTTGGTTGTTAATTCTTATTACACTTTTGCTATTACTTGACGAGGCTGAAGAAGTTGTAAGATGAAAACGTTTCCTTCAAGTCTAAGTTAACAATTTAACATCTTTTAGTTAACAAAAAGTCTGGTCGCAAATAATAGCAAAAGTGTAATAAAAATTAATTTACATTTGATTTATGAATCCACTTTAATAACTGAAGATGATGTCTTCATCACTATTTATTGCTATTGTGAGATATGATTTACAAAAGCCTATATCATCTTCTGCTTTACATTCTTTCAGTCATGTTATTTTGTCTGCTCATAGAAATTATAACTTGGCAAAATAATATAAGTATCTTGCAATAATTGCAATTACGACTTCTATTGATCTTGGCCACAGGTTGGACACAATAAAACAAATAAAAACATTAAGAGCAAAGAGATATTTTGGGACAGGAGGACAGTTTGATTACTCAGGTTAGTTTTAACCAATAAAACAAAAAAAGAGACTGAACAATACAGGCCTACCATTCAGTTTCAACCCAGAAACACAATAACTTGAACAATATAAATATTTATCGAGATTAAAAGGAATGGTTTCTATGCAAAAGAACAAGTTTGGACCATACTCTTAACATCATGCAACTATGCTAGAGTCGGAATTAAAACAGAGTGCCTCTATAATCAAGTATCATTATTGTAGTGTAATACAAATTTTCTTATATCTGTATCTATTCTAGGTATTAAAAGTGAATGTTTAAAAAAAAATAAGTATAGCACAAGTTTAAATTCCATGGCTAAACTACTAGTACATGCATGGTGAAAATTAGTTGATAAATAAAGCTTGATTATTACAAAATTTAGAACTGTTACCATAAACATATCCAACACAGGCTTGTTGTATATCTGAATGATTCAGCCTTGCATCTTTAAGAGCATTTGTTACAGCTTCGACAGACATTTCAGGGTAGTCAAAATTTTCCCGACTTCCTGGTTTCTCAAACTATCAAAACATAATAATAATAATAATAATAATAATAATAATGGTTCAATAAGAAACATATGAAGTATAAAATTACTTCATAAACACAAAAATGAATTTTATTAAAATAAATCCAAGACCAAAGGTCAATTAATACAAAATAATAAAAGTTATTGTTTGAATTTTAAAGTCCATTATGTTCGGTGAATCTTATTAATCACTTAAACAATAGTTTATGACTATCCGAACTTTGAATTTAATAAATTTGTTAAAACTTACTGAGACAGAACGTTTTCGATCACTATGTGCCGATCTTCATCAGTGTCTTCTGCTTGGAGATGTTGGGTCAAGCAGTGACGGTTTTAAAGGTAGGTTTTCGATAGTATCAAAGAGCATGTGTGATTTGTATTGTGTTTGTTTGTTTAATATGTTTGTACTTTGTGTTTTTGTGTGTCTGTAAATTTCATATTGTTCTAGTGTGTTGAGATGTGGTCCTTTTTTGTTGATGTGTAGGATTTCTAGAACAACATGCAGCTACGACACCCAATGATGTTATGTTATTGCGACAGTGGCACAACATCGCATCCTCGGGAAGGTTTATGTCTCTTCGCCAGTTGAAGATTTAAGTGAAAAATATAGTTAAGTGTTTGTGTCTTTTCTTTTTAAGTGAAACATATACTTTAGTGTTTATTTTTTATTTTTATTTTACTGCCAATAAATTCTATGGTAATAAAGTGATACAGTAGTACAGTATAGGCCTTTGTATTATATCATGTTTTTACAGTGTCAATTCCAATATAATGTACATCTCAGTCCTGTTTTACTTAAGTAGCAACTTTCAGTACATACTTCATTCAATTTTAGTTACTTTTTTAAAATTTGGTTTTCAGCAAATCATGTTCAGATTTCACAGGGGTCGGATTTCTGAGGTTCGGATTTGAGAGGTTCTACTGTATTACAGTACAACCTCGCTAATATAGCCTTTTTATCAGAAACCCTCTGTAATGTAAGCAAAACCAGCAATTATAGTAGTTTTAGACATTTCACTTATAACTTGAAATTTAGTCCAGCAGAAAATTACAGTATATTTTATACCTTAGTTTCATGACTAATATAATACAGGATCAATATTTGTTTTTACACTACGCTGTCCTAATAAAAAAAATTATTATAATTTATTTACATTTTACTTCGTGTGTTTTCTAATAAATAGTTGACTGTACAAAAACTGTAATGTTTTTTTTTAAAGCTCTACATATTTTTCTGATGGAAGTAGGTACTGACCTACTTTATTGATGTTCATATTTAACTCATTAATATTTATTATTATAAGACAATTTATTACTTTTAACCAACTACAAAGCTAAAAGTACAGTTTCAAAAGCTTATTATATCTCTAAAATGCTATTTTAAATGACCTCTTGTTTGTTCGTCTTTTCCCTAAATCTGGCTTACCAGCCGCCACATTAAGCTGAACCAGCAATGTTATACTATAGATGTATTTATAAAATCATGGTTTATTAATTTTTACCCACTTTCTCCAAACTTTTCTTACCATAAGAAAGTTATCAACAGGAATCAACTGTTCTAATGCAATCTGGTTCTGAAATGATCCAAATTCATTTGAAAATCATTTAAAATATCTTTTAAATCTAAAATAATTAGCATTTGAAAGTTTTATTTTGAAAATTCAACAATATGCATATTGTTTCCAATATTTTTATTTGGAACAATATAGTTCCAATATTGTTATAGTAAAACCTGTAATACCTTATTCATAACGACGATTTTTCCAAATAAAGGCTATACAGTAATACCTCGACTTACACTACCCTGTCTTAGGCGATTCCCAAGTTACACGGTTTTAAATCATGCTGTCAGTTACGCAGAAACTGGCCTGTTCTGGAAGAAAATGCCTAAAAGAACTTTTATAGCGCATGAAGAGAGAATGTTTCCAGGTTTTAAGGCCAACAAAGACTGATTGACAATGATGGTTGGTGCAAATACATCTGGTAACTGTAAGTTGCAATCTCTCATAGTTTATCACTCAGAAAATCCAAGGGCATTGAAAAATATTTCTAAAGCTAGCTTGCCTGTGATTTGGAAGTCGAATCGGAAAGCTTAGGTCACAGCTTTATTTTGAAGACTGGTTTGGTCATCATTTCATACCACAAGTCGAACGTTATTGTCTGTCTAAAGAAATTCCTTTTAAAGTAATTTTTATTAATTGACAATGCACCTGGTCATCCTTCTACTCTAACTAATTTTGACACACTCGTGAAAATGATATGTTTGCCACCAAACACCACTAGTTTGTTTCAACCGATGGATTTAGGGGTCATCAAAACATTTAAAGCTTATTACACAAGATCATGTATGAAGCTATGAGGCAGAACAACGAGCTCTCTGTTGAAGATTTTTTGAAACAATTCAATGTTTTAGATGCTTTGAGAATCATTGGACAATCCTGGAATTAAATTTCACAAAAACCTTTAAATGGGGTTTGGAAAAAGGTGTGTCTATTTTTTTTTTTTGCTACTGAAACTGAAGCGGAATCAGTGCCAGAGTCTGATGAAATTGCTGATGTGATTGAAGAAGTTGTCGGTTTTCACCAGGCAACTCAATTTAGAAGTGGATAATGATGATGTTCAAGTGCTGGATTTACACAACTAGGAACTAAAAATTAATTGATGAGCTCATAGAAATGCAAGAACAAGAGCAAGACCTTAAAAACCCAGATTCTTTAAACCCAGTCGACAAAGAAGATGAAATAATGGTTAGAGACTTGACAAAAGGAGTTTAATTGAGCAAAGCTTATAAATTTTGGAAAACACACTCCAACGATGAGCGTATTTCTGCCACAAAATAAAAAAAATTAGCGAGTTACAAAGAAATTCTGCGTGAGAAAAAAATCTTCAATTTATCAACCGAATTTACTAGATTTCATGAAGCCTTCTATGTCAAAATAACTTTTTTTTTTACATACGTCTTTGCACTATGTATGAATATAATATAATTTGTTTGTTGAATTATGTGTTTAAGATTTTAATACATACACATTTTTCTTCTTAATTATTAATTTATCTAGCCTTTAGTCACAATTAAACATGATTCCTATGTGATTGTATTAAAAATTATACCACGACTTATGCGAATTCGACTTACACAGTTATCGATCGGTCCCATTTATCGCGTAAGACCTGGGTATTACTGTATTGTAAATTTTCATGATAACTTAGTTAAACTCATTTTCTTAAATTCCTTTTAATGTTGACAATTAATTTTTTTACAACCAGATACTTTGTAGACATATTTTATAGAACTTCGTAGTAACAGAGCTTTATGTAGTTCAATAAAGCTTTGTGTATTATAAAAAATTATGGTGTATCCTCAACAATTAATTTATAAAAAAGTGTTTGTAAATTGAGTTTATGATTATTTGGCTATATAACATAGGTTTAAACCAATATTTACAATTTTGGACATTTAAAATTACTAAATTCTTCTTTAGATTGCATTGTTTAATAACATATGTGAAGAAAACAAAATTGAAAGTGGTGGGAAAATGTTAACTTTTACCAAAATATTATATTATTTTATGCATAATACATAGAAGAAATTTATAAAAACCCGCTTTCCATACATAGTTACTGAGATCAAACCGTTATGAACAAAATAATACCAAAAGCATTCTAATACCGAAATTAGTGAAATTATAACAATTTATGTATAAACAAAGTGTTCTGCTAGTACAGCTGCACTTGCTGTGTTAAAGCATTAGCCAAAGCTAAAGCTATTTCAGACTTGGACCAGGGTTTACGCTATAGGCCTACATCCCATTACACCCTAACATTTAAAATGAAAAAAAAAAACTTTCCGTATTTTCCGCAGAAAAAAGTTGATATTCGTGTTCTACACATTAAAACGAGTAATTTAAAAAAAATAATTTTTAAATCAACGTGATTAACACTATATTTTTACGAAAAATACCCACATGTAAAAACAAAGAAAAGCAAATAGCCAAAACAAAAGGCAATATGGATAATTTACAAACTGTGATCTTTAAATGAGAAAATATGTTTGTTGATTAAGTAATAAAATGGTGAAACTATATTTAGTATAATAAATAAATATCCAATGTAAGACCCTTAGTTAATAGATGATAGGTCAAACCCATTTCTTTTTTACTACATATTTTACACATACAGATATATAATGACTGGAAATGAAATAATAGTGTAAATATCTCAAGTAAAATATTGTAGCCTACTATAACTACTTCAAAAAATCCCCTACAATCTAATTATTTAAAAAAGCATGCACATTATTTAAATAGGTATAACAACATATTTCATAAAATTAACTATGTTAAGAAAATACCTTTGTCATTCCAACACCTACAACGTAAACTTTCTTTGTGGACATTTTCTGTTCGATTTCAAATAATACTTCTAAAGAATTGATTGCGTGTCTATTTTCTACAACAGTACTTGGGTTATCGTTTTACCAGTAGTAACTATGTAACAATTCTGCTATAATTTTAGGTCTTTATATAGAAATTATGCCTGTAATCTGGCTGCAGTGTCACCAGACTGGAAAGTGAAAATTTCCCATGTACTACGGATACATTTAATCAGGGTAAAAATATAGTCTTAATGACGTTGGTTAATTTTTTTCTTTTTTAATTACTCGTTTTAATGTGTGGAACTCGAATATTAACTTTTTTCCGCAAAAAATACTAAACGTTAATATTTTGCACATTTTTAATGTTAGTCTGTAATAGCATGTATAGCATGAAGCGGCCACACAGTAGCTACAGTACACTGCACTACGTCGAAGTTAGTTTATTTTAATACTAAACTTAAAATCTAAATATTAAACTTTTGGTTACAATTATATACCTACATTAAAATATACCTATGAAGTATCCAGTCAGGATAGATTTGGTTGTGATTTTCATCATCGGCAACAACTCTAAATATTTACCAAAATTACTACCAAATCTATTCTGACTGGATAATTCGTAGGTATTCTTTGATATTGGTAGATAGAAATGTTGAACAAAATTATTACCAAATCTATCCTGACTGGATTCTTGTAGATATATTTTAATATAAGTATATCGTAATTTTGTATAAAATTACAATCAATTCT
The DNA here is from genome assembly GCA_036971475.1 of Prosapia bicincta. Lineage (NCBI taxonomy): Eukaryota > Metazoa > Arthropoda > Insecta > Hemiptera > Cercopidae > Prosapia > Prosapia bicincta. The sequence goes on along the minus strand of JBAIZL010000006.1, from coordinate 44,803,329 downwards.
AGATGTAGTGCAGTGCGCTGTAGCTACTGCGTGCCCGGTTTACGCTATAGGCCTATATCCCATTAAAGCCAACATTTAAAATGTGAAAAAAGTAACTTTACATATTTTCCGCGGAAAAAAATAGATATTCGTGTTCTACACATTAAAACAAGTAATTTAAAACAAAAAATAATGTTTTAAACCAATGGCATAAGGTCTATATTTTTACCAAAAAATACCCACATGTAAAAACAAAGAAAACACTAATAGCCAAAACTAAAGGCAATATGGATAGTTTGCAAAACTGTGATCTTTAATTGAGAAAATATTCGGTAAAAATATAGTCTTAATGAAGTTTGTGTTAAAAACTTTTCTTCATCTTAAATTACTCTTTTTAATATGTAGAACACGAATATCAACTTTTCTTTCTGCGGAAAATACGGAAAGTTACTTTTTGCACGTTTTAAATTTTAGGTGGTAGTGGTATGTACAGCGTAAACGGGTCTTATTGATATTAATTTTTTTTTTTAATTACTCATTTCAATGTGTAGAACACTAATATAAACTTTTTTCCACGGAAAATACAAAAAGTTAATTTTTCTGCACATTTTTAATGTTAGTCTGTAATAGCATGTGTAGCGTGAACTAGCCGCGCAGTAGCTACAGTACACTGTACTACGTCAAAGTCAGTTTATTTTAATACTAAACTTAAAATCTAAAAATTTAACTTTTGGTTATAATTTTATACAGCATGACTATATACCTACATTAAAAAATACCTATGAAGTATCCAGTGAGGATATATTTGGTTATAATTTTATACATTACTATTTACCTATATTAAAATATACCTATGAAATATCCAGTCAGGATATATTTGGTTGTAATTTTCTGCATCGGCAATAAGTCTAAATATATACCAAAATTACAACCAAATCTATCCCGACTGAATACTTCGTAGGTATACTTTAATACAGGTATATAGTAATTTTAAATAAAATTATTACCAAATCTCTCCTGGCTGGATACTTCGTAGGTATATTTTAATATAGGTATATAGTAATGTTGTATAAAATTACAAATCTAGACGTAGTACAGTGCACTGGAGCTACTGCGCGGCCGGTTCACGCTATAGGCTTACATGCCTTTACAACTTAACATTTAATAAGTGAAAAAATAACTTTTGGTACTTTCCGCGGAAAAAAAGTTGATATTCATTTTCTACACATTAAAACGAGTAATATAATAACAGAAAAAAATGTTTAACACCAAAGTCATTAAGACTATATTTTTACCAAAAATTCTTTGTTGATTAAGTAATAAAATGGTTATAACTATAATTAGTATAATGGTAATTATTCCGACGTGCGACTACCGCTATTTTCGTGAAATTTGTTTACTTTTCTTATGTATTTTTACGTCCTAAACACGAATCCAACATTAATAATTGTTGCTGACGCCGTTTTTTTAAAATATACTTAAAAAACATAACCTTTATTGACGTAAGTTCAGACGTGCTACTACCGCTATTCCGACTTGCGACTACCGCTATTTTCGTGAATTTTTTTTACTTTTCTTATGTATTTTTACGTCCTAAACACGAATCCAACATTAATAATTGTCGCTGATGCAGTTTTTTAAAATTATACTTAAAAAACATAACCTTTATTGACGTAAGTTCAGACGTGCTACTACAGCTATTCCGACGTGCGACTACCGCCATTTTCGTGAATTACCTACGAAGTATCCAATCAGGATAGATTTGGTTATAATTATATTCAATTTTACTATATACCTATATTGAAATATACATACAAAGTAATCAGTCAGGATAGATTTGGTTATAGTTTTATACAACATTACTATATATCTACATTAAAATATACAACCTATGAAGTATCAAGTCAGGATAGATTTGGTTATAATTTAATAAAAATAGATAGTAATTCTGAATAAAATTATTACCAAATCTAACCTGACTGGATACTTTGTAGGTATATTTTAATGTAGGTATATAGTAATGTATAAAATTACAGATCTAGATGTAGTGCAGTGCGCTGTAGCAACTGCGTGCTCAGTTCACGCTATAGGCCTACATGTCATTACAATCTAACATTTAAAATGTGAAATAAAGTAACTTACACAAAAATACATAAAAATGTAGGGAACGTACATATGTAAAAACGTGAAAATACATAAGAAAAGTAAAAACAAATTCACGAAAATAGCGTTAGTTATACGTCAATAAAGGTTAGTTTAGGTTATGTTTTTTAAGTATATTTTTAAAAAACGGCGTCAGCGACAATTATTAATGTTGGATTCGTGTCTAGGACGTAAAAATACATAAGAAAAGTAAAAAACATTCACGAAAATAGCGGTAGTCGCACGTCGGAATAATTACCAAAAAATCCCCTACAATCTTATTTTTTTAAAAAAGCAATCACATTATTTACTTTATTATTAATATGCTTATTTATTACACTTTTGCTATTACTTGCGACCACACTTTCTGTTAACTAAAAGTTATTCCTATGGTTATAGCCCATTATATTTACAGGATTTGCTTAGTCATCATGAATAGGTTCTTTATTAATAATGGGTATAACCTTATGACGAACCATAATTTTAATATCGAACTGAAAACTAGAGTTTTTTTTTTAATTACATAATCTACAATCATCCATTTACTAATAAAAACATTTCTATAATTGTTGTAACTCTTCCTTTAACACATTGCAATTTTTTAATTTCTTATAATTCTGATAATATTGGCAATACTGATTCATAATGGTAATACTTTCAATTAGAAAGCAAATATTCATAATTTCTAACTAATTTGTAGTATAAATCGCGTTTTCCATTAAAAATAATACTAATTATAAGTACTTCACAAAGGACTAGCTCAGTAATTTATGACTGGTAAATGTCGATTATCTAAAACCTACTACGGTACTAAAATAATTTTAAACAACACATTTCATAAAATTAACTACATTAAGAAATTACCTTTGTCATTCCAACACCTACAACGTAAACTTTCTTTGTGGACATTTTCTGTTCGATTTCAAATAATACTTCTAAAGAATTGATTGCGTGTCTAATTTCCACAAGTACTTGGGTTATCGTTTTACCAGTAGTAACTATGTAACAATTCTGCCATAATTTTAGATCTTTATAAAGAAATTATGCCTGTAATCTGGTTGCAGTGTCGCCAGACTGAAAAGTGAGAATTTCCCATGTACTACGGATACATTTAATCAGAAATAATTCCGAAAATCCCCCACCATTCAAATGTTAATTTATAAATAAACAATAAACTAGAAAGAAGGTTCAAACAAAACAGAACACTATTCAACATTGTTGGATTTTAGCCTTTAACCAAATTTACAACTAAATAGTATGATGAATTTTGTAGTCCATTACGTTCGACAAAATGAATTAATCACATTTACATTAGTTTATGACTATCCGAACTTTAATTTATTTTGTAAATTTGTAAAAACCTACTGAGACAGAACGTTTTCGATCGCTCCGTGGCAATCTTCATCATTGTCTGCATTTTCCGTTTGGACTTGTTAGGTTTTAAAGGCAAGTTTTCGATAGTATCAAAGAGTATGTGTTACTTGTATTGAGTTTGTTCGTTTAATATGTTTGTATTTTGTGGTTTTGTAAATTTCATATTGTTCTAGTGGTCCTTTTTTGTTGATGTGTAAGATTTCTAGGTTATGATAAATGTCTGTGTATGTGTGTCCTGTTTCTTTTAGGTGATTGGAGAATTCTGAGTTGGTGTTCTGTTTGGGTGATTTTGTGTGTTCCTCGACTCTTTGTTACAAACTGCAACAAATTCTACATTGGGCAAACAGGTCACAGCTTCCAACTACAGGAGTAACTCACGCCATTGAATAATGTGCTGACCTAGTGCGAAACGCGCCTGCTAAATAAATCCGTAAGTATTGTTTTTTTGTCAAGTTATTTCAAAAATGTGTAATTTATCTAAAAGCGTCAAGATGTGCAACACAAAAACTGCAAGTTTTAATATGGGTCGGCGATCCAAGACTATCAAGGAGTGCATACGGACTAAGCTCGAGGTAACTATCACATCACAACATATTTCATTTACCAAAAAATGCATCACACACGACATAACACCAAAATATGCACACATTAAAATTAAATAAACAATACATCAGCACAAAAAACGATAAAACAAGCACAAAAATTATACATTAAAAACAACACCTTAAAATTAAAAAACTCAAACACCACACACAAACCAAAATTAACACCACACATACATTTTACAAATCTATTTTTAACAAAACAAAAATAAAATTCAACAAGCAAGAAATGGATTAACTCAACAAAGACCTCAAACACAATTTACATGACACGAAAGACACACAACACTCACTAACAAATTACTCGACCGTGAAACAGCCATAATAACACAGGCACCAACGATCAAGAATACCTCCGATAACACACAATACGAAATTTAAACAAAACAATACAAACACACCACATAAACAATGAAACAAAAACACTAATCTCAATAAAACCCAAACAAAGACAACAACCTAAAATTCATAAAAGCAGACAAAGGCAACATCACTGTCATTATACACGAAACGGACTTACACAAAAAAGCACTATCATACTTTAAAAGTACTATCATATTTTATAAACAAAAACACCAATAGACCCCACAAACAAATAAAAAATAACAAACAAATGCATACACATAATAAACAAAGAAAAAAAACGACACCTTGTACAAACTAAACCGCAAGCACCAACACTCAAAAAAAGTGACTCACAGCACTGAATAATGCGCTGACCTAGTGAGAAACGCGCCTGCTAAGTAAATCAGTAAGTAGCGTTTTTTTGCAAACTTATTAAAAAAAAGTAATTTAAATCGGTGATTAGGGTATATAATTAATTAGAGTATATAATGAGTAAATGATAATTAAATATAGATTAGGGTATAACATTTTAATTTTTTTTCATAAAAATGTTTTTTGTTTACTTATATATATATATATATATATATATATATATATATATATATATATATATATATATATATATATATATATATATATATAATGTACCTCTATATTCCGTTCTTTAGTTTATTCGTATTATTATTAATGCCAATATTTAGAAGAGTATATATATATATATATATATATATATATATATATATATATATATATATATATATAGACACTGATCTATACTACAATTTTCTCTAATTTTACTCACATATTAAGTTCCAGCTGGTAGACAACTCTTTGTACACCCAATAGAGAGTAGGTATGCTCTTGACCTACTTCTATGCTCATGTGATCTTCAACGAAACTGTAAAGATATTATATACTTATAATGGTTTTATATATTTTGAAGACTTTTTTGTACCCTTTATAAGGAACTAATTTTCCACATAGTGGTCAAAAGTACAATACTAACATACAAGTCAAAATATACTTTTAAAATCAAGTAAAATATTATTAATTGCCAGGAAAATTACAATTTGTGCACAATCTATTGTAATAAAACAACTTTCATAAATATGTGTCGAGAATGTTATACAAAAAGAAATTTACAAAAGAAAGTATCTCTCTTTCTCTCTCTCTCTCTCTCTCTCTCTCTCTCTCTCTCTATATATATATATATATATATATATATATATATATATATTGCAGTATGTTTTCTTGTGTATTAATAAAGAACAAAAGTCTAAATACAAATACAAGAATTATAATTGAATTTACAATTCAAAGCTTTTCGTTGGCTAACAGTACCAACATCATCAGGAATATTAAACAATTAAAATTGTTAAACAATTCAATTAGAATTTTAATTGTTTAATATTCCTGATGATGTTGGTACTGTTAGCCAACGAAAAGCTTTGAATTGTAAATTCAATTATAATTCTTGTATTTGTATTTAGACTTTTGTTCTTTATATATATATATATATATATATATATATATATATATATATATATATATATATATATATATATATAAGAATGGGGAAACTTCCCTCAAAATGGCAATATTGAAACACTGTCAGTGACGTAAAAAGCTAATGGTTTGCGTTTGATCATTGGTATCACTGGGAAGGCCTGTTTAGAGGCTACTTTTAACATTCCTAGTTTTCTCTTGTATTAGTACGCATTGTTGTTTTGATATATATGTAAAATAAATTACTTAAAATTTATAAATGTATAGTACTGGATATTTCATACCTTGTCTATTTCTTTATGATAAGTGCTTCGTATATTGAAGTTACATAATATTAAAAACGACCCTACGTTTTAGGAACTATTTTAATTAATTGAAATGCATGGACATGGACAATATACATAACCAGATATTGAGGTGTTTGGCGCGTCTCTTTTCTGTATTATGTTGAAAAAGAAAAATGCTGTGAATTTTTGTCCATTTTTGTGTTTTCAAGTGTAAATATATTGGTAGTGATGGTAAATATTCTGAAATGTGAGGCATAACTTGTGTCGTCTATCTCCAGTGCTTGTGCTATAGGTGTGTATGTTGTGTCGGCTTGCAAAAGGCAAGCAGACTAGGCCCTAGGTTTAGCTGACATGGAGGATTTACTATGAGTAGAATATTTCCTTATAAATTGTTGTCATTCTATTTAAAATACATTTCATTAATTTTTATGAAAGTAGTGTTTTTAGTACTTAATATATACGTACGCTCGTAAGAGGATCAATTTTTATTATTATATAGACGACAATATAGTCTTTCTAATATTATGCATGGTAATTAACCCGCCAATGATAATAATAGTCTGTAAAGTTTTGCGAACAGCAAAATAATTTATTTAGGTGTGAGGTATAATTTTGGTTTTAGGTTTAAAAAACCAATACTTTCTAAGAATGTTTGTGTTAAGTATTGATGTGGGTGAGCATTTTCAAAATTTATATATAGTTTAACCTCATTAGAAATTTTGTAATAAGTAGGGTTTTTGTAGGAAATTAAGAGGTAATAATTGCTCATGTGAAAACATACAGGGTGATTTGTATTTTAGTTTAAATATAAATTGGTATTATTTTCTGGATAGTTTTACTTAATTCTTAGTCATACAGTGCTTTGACCTACAAGTTTGGGTTATGGGTGAAAAGACTTCAACTTACTATGAATTATGAGTAGTATAAACGAAAAAATGATGAAATTAGTATGGTTAAGATGTTATATATGGTAATCAAATCCAGAAATAGGAATTTATAGCCTTGCTTAATAGCATTTGTTTGCATCTGAGCTGTTAGCCTAGATGATTATATTTGCTCCACCTGCCACTGTATAGGTTGGGTGTCAACAATAGGTGATATTCCAACTGTCAGTCATTATTGAACAATAAAGTCTCATTTTATAGATTTAAGTAATTAAAATTTGATGATTTTTAACTATACCAAGTATCTAATTAAACACAGTATTTGGTAAACATAGTTATTCTATAATTAGCCCAAGTTTATATGTTGCATAATTTTGAATATAGGCTAAACTGAATTTTTTGATTACTATGAAGATTGCATGATTTCCTTCTTATGTGTAAGAAAAAAATTCTGTATTACACCCTAAATTGACGTACATAATTGTTTTTCCCCTTGAAGGTTCACTGTTTTATAAATTTCTGTAAGGATTGATTTTTTTGGTACGCAGTATCTAGCGCATCAAACTATGTACACATATATTTAAATATACCTATAAAGTCTCCAGATAGGATAGATTTGATTGTAAGTTTATACATTACTATTTACCTGTATTGAAATATACCTCTAAAGTGTCCACTTAGAATAGATTTTGTTGTAATTTTATACAACATAACATAACTACATGTCAGCTTCAGCGGAGTGATGCCTTTTGCCTGGTGGCATCAGGTGATCCAGTAAGGATAGATTTGGTTGTAATTTTATACAACATTACTATATACCTATATTAAAATGTACAAAACAAATCTACACATGTAAGGTAGGATCGACCCAAACATTTTACCAGTCGATGCAGAAACTTATAGCGTATTTAATATAGGTACATAGTAGTGTTGTATAAAATTACTATAAAATCTATCCTGACTGGACACTTTAGAGGTATATTTTAATAAACGTATATGTTAATGTTGTATAAATTATAACCAAATCTATCCTAACTGGATGGTTATAGGTAAATTCGTCTGTAGACATAGAGCGCTGTTGCTACTGCACGTTCAAAAACATAGTCCCAGATAAAATGTGATAAAAAACTAACCTTCTGTGGCAATTTAAAAAATGTAAATAATAACGAAATACTTTTCGAGGCCTTTTGCTAATTTCAAGGTAAGATTTAGTAAGATTTTAGGTGACCATGGGGGTGGAATAACTTTTTTCCAAAATTGTGATTATTTGGAACGTCAGTGAAATTGTTTATATTATTTTGTTGTATTTGTTATGAGTTTCTGCTTCAGGCGGTAAAATATTTTGGATGAAATTACGTAATGTCACTATGGATCAATTACCCTAATCTAATTAAGTAATAGTTTAGGTATTTTATAGCTATACTCATGGATGATGATGACTGTTATGAAAACATGTCAAGGAATAAGCTATCGATTCTGAGTTTGTGTTTGCTATATAATTTAATTTTAAATGTACATTTGAGTACCCATTTTGATAATTTGATATTGTTGTAATAAAATATTCATCAGTTTGAAAACTTATAATATTGAAATAGTTGACTAGTAAGAAAAACATTTTTCTTTTTTAAAAAAAATCCCTGTTGCATTGAATTTATTGAATATTAGTAATATATACGCTAAAGATTCAAGGGGATTCATGTTCAGAATTTGGTACAATTATTAAAGAAAGTAAAAATCTCAAACCAGAAATAGTTGTTAAAATGTAGAAACTATTGACATGCGTAACCTAAATTTTGAAACATATTGGTATGGTAGGATGATTACAGAAAAAATCTTGCATTTATATTACAAATAGCTATAAAGTATTCAGTTAAGATATTTTTGGTAGGGAATTAAATTATTTTCTTTAACGTAGCTAACTGGTTGCTAAAGTGAGAGGTTTTGAATTATCTCTGTCATGCACAGAAAAGATACAAAATATTTTTTTACTACATGTATCTATATAGCTATATTAAAATACAGCTAATTATGAAAAAAATGCAGAATATTAAAATATAGCTACAAAGTGTCTAGTTAGATAGGTTTGGTTAAAAAAGAAATAGGTCTGGCAATAGGTGAACAAGCTTTGACCAAATCATGTTTTTTTTGTTTTCACATTTAACGCTCACAAATTTGAGAATTATACAAACGTAACCTAAATATACAAACAAATTAAACTATTCACACTTGAATGGTACTCTTTAAAATAGAGCACTATAGTGTGAACATACTAAATTATTATTCACCTCTTTTAAAATGTAGCAAATACGTATTTGCAGGATAGGATTAGGATCATAAGATGCTTAACCGTGAAAGAAATGTACATCAAGCTGTTTAAATATTTGCAAGGGTTTTGTTGTTTAGTTATTATAATTACACTACTGTGTTATATATAGATTTTGTACTTTAAAATGTCTTGATTCTTGTGTAAAATATATTTTTGAGTATCATATATAAAACCAATTAAAAATTAACTTTTTCCAACCTTTAGTAAGTATTTAAAAAAAATTGAAGTTTCTGTTTCAGAAACTTATTTCAGAATTGAACAAGTGACCTCAAATTTCTAAGATTTTGTGTTAAGATCAGTTCAAGTAATAAATTTGTTTCAGACCAATTATTTAATTTCTATATTATAATTTAATGTAGAATTAAATAAACGTCCAAACTTTGTAAAGGAACATGTTTAATAAGTTTCTTGTGCATGTATAAACTAGGTTTCGTGGACATTTTTAAATTTCAACCACTATTTCTTATTTGTAACATTTAAAATAAATATTTTCTGGTTTAGATTGTACTTAAGTCAACATACGTAAATCTGAGAATACTACCCCCCTGCTAAATATTATATACAATCCAATGCCTATTGTTAAAGCTTTTCAAACAAGAAATATTTTTTTTTCTTACTTGAAATTCAATTTAGCATAAAAACAATTACTTTGTAAATGCCAATGTCTAAACCTTATACAAATAGAATACATAAAATATGTTTTCTTTTAGGAATTTGTAAATCATTAAATTCTGGCACATAGTTGTTAGTTAAACTCATGCTTGGAATATATTTTATATGTACTCTCCTTACCGCATTTTGAATATGATTGTATTAAGTTGTTTTACTGATTCTATAATTACTATTGATATATTTGAAAGTTCATGATAATGCAAATAAAATAAATTCAATAGGCCTATACTTTAACATGTTTGCTGTAACAGCTCTCCTTTATACGAATGCTATAATACTGCAACACATTAATCCATTTCTTAGAACTTTACACTATCTCACCTTAGAGTGCACTGTACCCCCAGATGTGACTATGTATGTATTAAGGCTCAATAAGGCAGAAAAGTTATAAGGCACTTGCATGTTATTTATTGGTTTAAAATGTCATGATTTTTTAAAGATACATAAATAATATTTCTAACGAATTTATGTAATCATTACAGATTAAAATTAAACACGTAAATATAGTCATTAAAGAATGAAAGAAAATTGAATAAATAAGTTTATTGATAGATAAAACTGTGCCATATTAGATTGAATATGTCTTTTAGATAATTAAATAAGTTAATGACATACTTTTTTGTGTTAATACAACATTTTACTGTTTTTTATTAAGTTATAGTTCTATTAATGTTATGATATTTATATAAAGAACATAAATAGTTATATATTGTTTTTATTAAACAGTTTTGTCTCGGTAAGTTTTTCACAAATGTACTTTAATTATAAGTTTGGCCATTTGTTGATTAGGTTTAAAAAAACATTGAGGTTTTGCTCATAGTCATTTACTAAAGAATCTAAAACTCTTAATTTTCTCTATACAAACTCTAGAAACAATTGATTTTCATAAATTGTTTTTGGTAAATAACAATCTAGACCCTTGATTCAACTGTTATTTAGATCAATAATACATCGTTTGATTCTAATAAATTTCTCTCTCAATTTCTCCTCTCATATCCTTCAATTCTTGAATCTTTGGCTTAAACTTTGAGTTTTCCATGTGTATAACTGTCGCTCTTAACTTTCGAGGGGGCGCATAGAGTTTCAAACGGGAGCGGGTGCTCATAGAGGTGTATTCCGCACAAATACCCTTTAAACACACACTTACAAATTTAAATGGTTTTCGATTTTATATGTGGATGACTTCACAATTAAATACTATATGAATGCATTGTAAATAATTTCAGAAAACATTATTGTACAATTATAATTGTCTAAACGTCATATTTGTAAAAATATTTTGAATTGTTAAAACATGTAAGCAGTGTGTACTAGACCACTGTTTTCATTACAGGAGTGGTGTTTGCATTTTATTTTTCTATATTAAAGTAATTCAACGTCTAAACATAAAAAAATTTTTATCGTGATTGTAGTCCCTACATATAAAAATATGAAATTAATTATAATATTTAGTGAAAATAAAGAATGCTTTAATTTAAATGTATAACCATAAAAATTAGTGGATGAAAAAAATATTGGCTTTATAACACAACAGGCTCTAGAATAAAATAAAACTAGCAGAATATTACAGTCTTTGTTGAAAAAACAATTCATAAGTGTTCATTTCTGAGCTCAATAGTCACCACTAGTGTAGCGTGAACATGGGTCACTCTCATGAGAATTATGTTTCCTCTTGCTGTCCTCCATTGCCTTCCTGGTTCAGTATAACACAGCATTTTACTGTTTTTACTAAAAAAATTTTTCTTTCCAATTGTCAAACTGCACTATAACCGCTTTCTGGCTGTTTTTAGCAGGATTTTCTCTTTGACTTCAATATCTGAAAACATTTCAACAAATTGGTCAATTTTGTCTTTTCAGATTGTTTATCTTCATTTGTATTATTTTCAATTTATTAGCTTCTTCGTGAGGCTCATCATCTGGCAGAGACTCGTTTTTATTAGAATCATCAAAAAGCTGTTTAACAAAATTCTCTCCTCTTCAAATGGAACAACAATAAAATTTGAAACTTGAATACTTTAATAACACCACACACAAATAAAATAATAATAACAATATAAACAGTAATAATAAAACTCCATAAGTCTTTTGTAATATAAATAGCTGGGCACGAGGAACTTCGCACAAATAACTTTTGCAAAAGGGCATAACACAAAAGCGCGACACGAAACCTCCACAATCTGACCGTGCGCGACAAAGATTAGATTCTCACTAAAGCTACGAGGAAAAAATGAACAAAAATAGGTTTGGCCATTTCCTAGAATGCAGGCTGTGGAGTAACTAGCCAGAAATAAACTTCTGACAACCGGAAAGACATTTTATTGACAAATAATGATACATGCGGAGAAAAGCTCTGCAAGCGCCCTCTCAAAGGTTAATGACATTGATATAGAGTAGATCTGCTCTAAGTACACAATCCTGTATATGTGAGGCCACAATTTCCCGTATATCCTGTACTAGGCATTTGATGTTCCCATCTTAATCCTACCTATATTCATGTTTTCTTACCATCCTATATTGTAATAGCCGTACAGACGGATTGCCTTAATAAAATGTCAGAGTTTATGAAATGGTTATGGTTTACCATGTTTTCTTTTATTAGTTACATATTTTCTGTAGTTCATTATCTAATTCTAAAACTCATTATCCAGCTCATTATGAACTCTCTAATTGTGGGTCATTATCCAATTTGAATATTTCCTGATTTTGTTTAAAAAGTAGGTGAATATGCTGTTAAAAAGCATATCACTACTATCCATGCTATGGCATGAAAAAATATTTAATGTTTTCTATATTCTTCTTTGGCAAATCTAATCTACCTTAGAATTTGTTTTTCTATAAGCTCCATAATTGTAAAAACGTATTTCTTTAATTATTGTGTCATGTTAACAAAGGAAAATTCATTATTACTGCGAGCTACATTGCGTTAAACAGAAAAAATTACGATATAAAGTGTTATAGTTTCTGTATTTTTATTGCAATAGGACCCTTTGATGATGATGAGGATGAGATTGGAAATGTATATAAAGGTTTAATCTTGATAACTTTTCTTTTAGTTATTTTTGAATAATTTTCTGGTTTAAGGGATTATTATGAATAGTTTTATTGTAATATCACCAAGGTGCTCATTTATAATTTAGGATGAGAGTACCTTAATAATAATAAAATAAAGTTGTCTTTGGCAAGAATAATATTTAATATGTATATTATATATATATATATATATATAATATATATATATATATATATATATATATATATATATATATATATATATATATTTTTTTTTTTTTTTTTTAGGTTAGTTTTGGTTGGTAAAGATTATTTAGATTTTTTGGACTAGGAGACTGACAGACTTACCTTGGTAAGAGTCCACACTGTAGTCTTGAAATAGAAACACATAAAAGCACTTAAACAATGATATATTTCAACCACACAGTGGTCTTTGTCAATCGAAGAGAAAACACAAAAAGAAATATGAGAGAATGAAATAAAATAAATGTTATTTTTATTCATTCTCTCATATTTCTTTTTGTGTTTTCTCTTCGATTGACAAAGACCACTGTGTGGTATATATATATATAGGTTATTTAAAATTAGCCAATATCTCTTTTGTTTTTGAAAATTGAATTGTACTTAGAATTGAATCACATATTTGTTTAAATTAATTTAAGAATTGTTCTAAAAGATGGACCAGATTTTCTTAGGTATCCAAATAGATAAGTTTTCATCAGCATACACAAACAAATAACTATTGATTTAAATTGTATCTAGCTCTATGGCTTAGAAATATAAAGGTTCAATGCCAAATTTAGTTCCAATGAATCAAGTGTTCACAGTTTAAGTATATATATCTTACTTCATCAGTATCAATTAATCCTAAATTTATTCCTTCCATAACTTTCGGTATTTATACATTATGTTTTTCCTGGCAGTCTTTTTATATTAACATTTTGAAAGCTCTCATTCTCATTAATGACCCTGCATTCAATATATGACCCTGCATTCCATATATGACCCTGCATTCCATATATGACCCTGCCCCTTCACCATAATCTCTTACACTTCATACATGTAAAAATGTTGGTAATGAACACGAATGTACAAAAGTGCAATAAAAAGTTTTCATAATATTTATATTCCAAATAATTACTGTAGAATTTCAATAAAGTATTAAGTATTCCAATTACAATGTAAAAGTATGAGGTGTTAAATAATGTTGTTAAGAGTCTATAATCACACTCACTACCACTTATTACTATCTTTCTGTGTTACCTCCTGATCACCTTAGCAGAGAGTATGCAACTCAGCATTATCTACTATAACCTTGACTATAAAAACACACCTTTCTATATCTTTCTGTGTTACCTCCTGATCACCTTAGCAGAGAGTATGCAACTCAGCATTATCTACTATAACCTTGACTATAAAAACACACCTTTCTATATCTTTCTGTGTTACCTCCTGATCACCTTAGCAGAGAGTATGCAACTCAGCATTATCTACTATAACCTTGACTATAAAAACACACCTTTCTATATCTTTCTGTGTTACCTCCTGATCACCTTAGCAGAGAGTATGCAACTCTGCACTATCTACTATAACCTTGACTATAAAAACACACCTTTCTATATCTTTCTGTGTTACCTCCTGATCACCTTAGCGGAGAGTATGCAACTCAGCATTATCTACTATAACCTTGACTATAAAAACACACCTTTCTATATCTTTCTGTGTTACCTCCTGATCACCTTAGCGGAGAGTATGCAACTCTGCACTATCTACTATAACCTTGACTATTAAAACACACCTTTCTATATCTTTCTGTGTTACCTCCTGATCACCTTAGCGGAGAGTATGCAACTCTGCACTATCTACTATAACCTTGACTATAAAAACACACCTTTCTATATCTTTCTGTGTTACCTCCTGATCACCTTAGCAGAGAGTATGCAACTCAGCATTATCTACTATAACCTTGACTATAAAAACACACCTTTCTATATCTTTCTGTGTTACCTCCTGATCACCTTAGCAGAGAGTATGCAACTCAGCATTATCTACTATAACCTTGACTATAAAAACACACCTTTCTATATCTTTCTGTGTTACCTCCTGATCACCTTAACAGAGAGTATGCAACTCAGCATTATCTACTATAACCTTGACTATAAAAACACACCTTTCTATATCTTTCTGTGTTACCTCCTGATCACCTTAGCAGAGAGTATGCAACTCAGCATTATCTACTATAACCTTGACTATAAAAACACACCTTTCTATATCTTTCTGTGTTACCTCCTGATCACCTTAGCAGAGAGTATGCAACTCAGCATTATCTACTATAACCTTGACTATAAAAACACACCTTTCTATATCTTTCTGTGTTACCTCCTGATCACCTTAGCAGAGAGTATGCAACTCAGCATTATCTACTATAACCTTGACTATAAAAACACACCTTTCTATATCTTTCTGTGTTACCTCCTGATCACCTTAGCAGAGAGTATGCAACTCAGCATTATCTACTATAACCTTGACTATAAAAACACACCTTTCTATATCTTTCTGTGTTACCTCCTGATCACCTTAGCAGAGAGTATGCAACTCAGCATTATCTACTATAACTTTGACTATAAAAACACACCTTTCTATATCTTTCTGTGTTACCTCCTGATCACCTTAACAGAGAGTATGCAACTCAGCATTATCTACTATAACCTTGACTATAAAAACACACCTTTCTATATCTTTCTGTGTTACCTCCTGATCACCTTAGCAGAGAGTATGCAACTCAGCATTATCTACTATAACCTTGACTATAAAAACACACCTTTCTATATCTTTCTGTGTTACCTCCTGATCACCTTAGCAGAGAGTATGCAACTCAGCATTATCTACTATAACCTTGACTATAAAAACACACCTTTCTATATCTTTCTGTGTTACCTCCTGATCACCTTAGCAGAGAGTATGCAACTCAGCATTATCTACTATAACCTTGACTATAAAAACACACCTTTCTATATCTTTCTGTGTTACCTCCTGATCACCTTAGCAGAGAGTATGCAACTCAGCATTATCTACTATAACCTTGACTATAAAAACACACCTTTCTATATCTTTCTGTGTTACCTCCTGATCACCTTAGCAGAGAGTATGCAACTCAGCATTATCTACTATAACCTTGACTATAAAAACACACCTTTCTATATCTTTCTGTGTTACCTCCTGATCACCTTAGCAGAGAGTATGCAACTCAGCATTATCTACTATAACCTTGACTATAAAAACACACCTTTCTATATCTTTCTGTGTTACCTCCTGATCACCTTAGCAGAGAGTATGCAACTCAGCATTATCTACTATAACCTTGACTATAAAAACACACCTTTCTATATCTTTTACAATCATTAATATTCAATTGTATTTTCAGTATTAATCTCTTTCCACACACCTATCTGTAGTGTACTATTCTCAACTGAGCAAATGTATTCAATACATTTGAATCCTATACACATATACACACATACACACACACACACACACACACATATATATATATATATATATATATATATATGAAGTTTTATTATTAATTGTAAACAATTTTTTCCACCACTAAGTGCAATAATTTTACCTTATGTGATGGTAAAGCACCTTTCGGTCACTTGACCATTGTTGAATCACTGAATTAATTTTCTTTATTTTTCTGGTGTGGTTGTTCGGTCAGTGATGTTGGTATTTGTGACGTCATACATGTGTTCTTCTTGAGTCGCGAGTATGATGTTTTTGAATAGTACGCCGCCTGTATATGTTGTTTGTGGGTTCATTAAATTGTCGTGTATGTTTTTATAGATGTGGTATTTTTCTTGTGAGTTTGGTTCTATTGGGTTATTATTTATTTCAGTATGGTTAGGTTATTTTCGTAACTTGTTATTTCATGTTTATGTGATATTTGGTGTGCTGCTACATTTGATGCTTTTGTATTTTTATTTTTGAATGCTCTGTAATGTTCTGCAAATCTTATTTTAAACTTTTAACTTCATAAAGTCAGTGCAACGGAAAAATAATGGACAACGTGAAATATCACGAGATATATATATATATGATGAATAGTTACTATCTGGAGTACATCCGTTCATTCTGCAGTCCACAAATTCGCAGTTCCAACGTTTCGCTAGAATCTCATCCAGCATTGACAAGGTGAACCCAACAACAGTAGAAGAGCGAGTCTACTATTCATCATATTTTTCCATCCGTGAAGGAATACGTATCAGCAAATATATATGTACTTATATATATTTATTTATTTATACATACAGTAGAGCCTCAAAAATGCGAGTCCCGATTTTCTGAGCTTCCGTTAAATTCAACTTTTTTTCTATGTGAGCCTATTTTATCTATTTGAGAGAAAATGAGTTGGGCTTCCAAGAAATGTTTATAGCTGTAAAGAAAATGAATCAGAAGTTCAAAAAATATTTATTTCATGACACCTTTTACGTCATGCAAAGAAAATGAGTCAGGCTTCCAAGAAATGTTTATATCAATAAGGTATTTGTCTTCTCCCCATTCTGTTGTATCATTTAGTTCACTAGTGTTCTACAGATTGGTATATTATCCAATCTCATCAGTTGTGTTTGAATGTGGTTATCAGTTATGTTTAGGTGTCTGACAGAAGGCCAATCTGCTGTAATTTTCAACTGTCGACAAATATCTCTTAGAAAGCACAAATATCTAGTCCTGTGCCAATCCTGTATCAATCAAACAATAACTATACTCATTATTAGTTCTACTGGTCTTTATGCCCCGCTATTAATAAATCTGGATTAGGCTATCACCACATTGATTTGGATATGAGGGGTTTTACTGTATTAGGGTTCATTAGAAGTCCTATTTTTCTAATTCACAAAAACTATATATATATATATATATATATATATATATATATATATATAATAAAATATGTATTCTTGTGTAACAATAAAAAAAAAGAAACAGAAATACAAGAATAATTTATTGAATTATACAATTAAAAGCTTTTCATTGGCAAACAGTACCAACATCTTCAAGAATAATAAAGAAAACCAAGCATACAAGTGTTAGCTAGATTCAACAATGTTGCCAAATCTATTATAATGTCAAATTTTTAATTTTGCTGCCTAAACATTACATATGTTGAATATAGTGTCAAATTTCGATTTTATTTGTATCTGTTCATTTATCAATTTGTTATTAATACTATATTTCTAAAGCCTTATAAATATTCATTCTTAAGCTTTTGTTAATTTCTTTTATAAGTATCATATTATCTATATTGGGAAATATATGATTGTTATTGTTACAATGATAGGAAAAATTCGATTTATCTATGTCTGGTTTTTCATAAGCATTAAAATTCTCTTTATATCTATCTTTAAGTTTGTTGAATCTTGCTATCACTTGTATGCTTGTTTTTTTTTTATTATTCCTGAAGATTTTGCTACTGTTTGCCAACAAAAAGCTTTGAATTGTATAAATCAATAAATTATTAAATTATCCTTGTATTTTTATTTCTTTTTTTCCATATATATATGTATATATATATATATATTTTTTGGACTAGGAGACTGACAGACTTACCTTGGTAAGAGTCCACACTGTAGTCTTGAAATAGAAACACATAAAAGCACTTAAACAATGATATATTTCAACCACACAGTGGTCTTTGTCAATCGAAGAGAAAACACAAAAAGAAATATGAGAGAGTGAAATAAAATAAATATAAGTTGTAATCACAGATTGTGTAGAGTAGAAATCAGATGTCACAGATGCACAGATTAAAGATATATATATATATATATATATATATATATATATATATTGTTTCCATGAGCATATGAGCAATATATATATATATATATATATATATATATATATATATATATATATATATATATTATATAATGAACCTACAGACAACATATGCAGACGACGTACTATTTAAAAACATTATACACGTGTCACAAGAAGAAATATGTATGACGTCAACAAATACCAACATCACGTACCGAACATTCACACCAGAAAAATAGAGAAAAATTAATCAGTGATTCGACAATGGTCAAGTGACCGAAAGGTACCTCATCACATAAAGTAAAATTATTGCACTTAGTGGTGGAAAAAAAATTATTTACAAGTAATAATAATAACTTCATATATATATATATATATATATATATATATATATATATATATATTTGTGATATTTGACATTGTCCATTATTTTTTCGTGACACTGACTTTATAGAGTTATTATTGTTAATTGTAAACAATTGTTCCACCACTAAGTTGCAATATATATATAAATTGATTGTTCTTTGTAGCAAATATTTTTTGAATATAATCCCATTTTATATATTTACAAAACCTTCAAACAGTTAATCAGAAAATCAGAAGTGGATTTTGTCACAATTGTTTATTTGATTTATATCTTTGAATTTTCCATACCATAAGCCCCAATCTTATACTACGGGTTTGAGGCTTTAAATATAAGCTTAATATTGTTTTAGCACCTGATTTGCCTTCAAGTTGTTCCAAAAAGTAAACCTTTCTGTGTGGTTTGATTAAATAGGTCTTTAAATATCTCGTCAATTATCCAAAATCAAGTGTTGTAAACATAAATAATTGAATTACAAGTATTTTGTTGTACAATAATTGTATCATATTTGAATATTGTTTTTATGCATTGAAATCGGAACAACATTGCATTTGTGTATTTTAGGATTTCATATCTGAAGTAAAACTAATTATACATTTATGAAAAATAGTATAGCATTGAAAAAAAATGATAGGAATATCATGACTAATAAAGCACAGACTAATTATCTATAGAAAAATTTCTTCATATAACAACATTGTTTCTTAATTTTCAAAATAATTTCTTACCAGTGTAAGAATTTATTTTCTTGAGTATCATATTTTGGCATGAAATATAATATCTAATCAAACTTACAAGAAATGTTCACAGCATGTCTGGATTTTTTTATTTTTGAGGTTTATACATATCATTATATATTCTCCTCATATACCCTCATTCAGTGTTCACTTGGTTATCATTTTTTACATTTATTTTCATGAGGTTGTATAACTATTATTGGAACAACCTTTAAATTTAGTACGAGTTGTATAGAAAAATATTTTTATGTTCTGTACAATTATAAAACACCTAATCTTTCACAATTTTTTTCTTTCCATATTTTTAGACTAAAGTCTAAACATTTAGAGAAAGTTTGGTAACATATCATCATCATTACCTTGAAATTTGGAGATTATAGCACAATGTATTTGTTGTTTTTTTTTTGGCAAAAAAACAAATCGTCTTGTTTTGTTATAACAATATAAATAGTTTGGTCAGTCCATGAATGCTGGTCAGCTTCGATTTTTTTTACATGTTACTCAGAAATAAGTTAGTTTTTAAGTACAAAACGGACAACAAAAGATAAATATCCTTAAAAAGTGACATTATTATGGTCTTAAAATCATAACCCTGTAGCAAAGAATTCTTTACTTAAAACTGTGCTATATTACAATACTATTTATGAGTACAAAGAATCTGGTTAGAATAAATTTTTTTATAAATAAACAAATGGGTAAACTTTATTGATGTAAAGTGTTGGATTTCTAAGGTTAAGCACAGTTGTTTTTGAAACTTGCAATTTTTGTGTTGCGTGGCATTTTAAAAATCTCATTGATATCAGTTGGCAGAAAATCACTACTTATTGATATTTTTCAGTAGATGCATTTAGGTGAATTGTTCAATGGTTTGAGTCACAGACAAAACTGTTGCTCAGGTGTGTTGTATTATTGTAAATGTGAGGTTTATAGACAACAATATTATGTCAATGTTAATAGAGCAGTATAATAGTTATATGTTTGGGTATAGTATTTCATTCTGAGTGTGTTTTGTAGTTTAAAATTAGTTGTATTTGGATGTTAAGGTCTTTGTGTGGTGTTTAAAGTTTTTTGTTGTGTTTAATTTATTGTTGTTTTATGAAATGTAGAACTTTAAAATTTGTGTCAATGTTGGTGAATGTGTGCAGCAAGTTCAGTATATGAATAGTAAAATTTGATTAAAACTGTGTATTTTTTGTGACATGTGGTGTAGTTTCTCCCTGTTTGACTATCTAGAACAGCAATTCCCAACCAGTGTGCCGTGAGATTGTGGTAGGTGTGCCGCGAAATTAGGGGTTGTAATTATGTATTTATTTCGTCGTGGTTAAATACAACCGTTGGAAAAATAACCAATGTTTTTAGATTAAAATATGCATGGTAAGAAGTCAATCTACCAATTTTGACATCGATGGTATCGTCAACCGATCGACAGTATTGTCTCCGTAACTGTTGCCGCGGAAGTGGAAGGGGGGAGGTCATCGCCCCTCCACACAACACGAGACCGCCTCCTCGCTCAGTTAGTATGTGTTAGTTCTCAGTGCTGTTTGGTTCCGAGTTGAAATGGATCGTTTTGTGATTAGGTCTAAGTGTAATGATTTACCTAGCACTAGTGCGAGTTCAAGTTCATATGAAAGTAGTGTCGATGTCAGTATTAATACTGGTGCGAGTTCGAGTTCAAATGAACGTAGTATTGATGTTAATATTAAGACAAATGTTTTGTCAGGTGGAACGATGAAACGCAAACGTAGTGACAATAATGACGGTGGTGACGTTGGCAAGTTTCGTCAATATCATGAAAGCTACTTGTCATTCGGTTTCACATCATCTGGTGGTGAACAGCCTAAACCTCGATGCCTAATTTGTGGCGATCAGTTGTCTAACGAAGCCATGGTACCAAGTAAGTTGAAAAGGCACCTACTTACAAAACATTCATTTGCAGCAGAAAAACCTGTTGCATATTTTAAAAGACTATTATCAAATCAGACATCTCAGGCTTCTACATTTACAAAACAGTCATCTGTGTCGAGTAAAGCACAAGAAGCCAGCTACGCTGTGGCTGAATTGATTGCACAAAAAATGAAATCCCATACGACTGCTGAAACAACCATTCTTCCAGCGTGCTGTGAAATCGTTAAAATTATGTTTGGAGAACAATATGAAAAAGAGGTTAGAAAAATTCCGCTTTCTAACAATACAATAAAAAGACGTATTGAAGATATGTCTAAAGATGTTGAAACTCAAGTAAATGAAAAACTCAAGGCTGCAGATTTCTTTGCTATTCAAGTGGACGAGTCGACAGATATAACAGGGAAACCCCAGGTTCTGGCTTTTGTTAGATTTATTTGTGAAAATAACTTAATCGAACAGTTTTTATTTTGCAAAGACCTTCCTGAACATACAACTGGACGGGACATTTTTCAGTTAGTGAACGATTATATTACTACTGCTGGATTGTCTTGGCAGTCTTGTTTAGGTGTTTGTACGGACGGGTGTCCTGCGATGGTGGGGCGTCTGACAGGTTTTCTGGCTTTAGTTTGGAAAGAAAATTCAGATATTACTTTCACGCATTGCTTTCTTCACAGAGAAGCACTTGCTGCTACGTCCTTGGTACCTGAGTTGAATGATGTCTTGCAAACTGTTGTGAAAATGGTAAACTTTATTAAAAGTAGGCCATTGAAAGCAAGATTATTTACTAGTTTGTGTTCAGCTATGGATGCTGAGCACACCCAGCTGTTGTTGCACACAGAAGTAAGATGGTTATCTCGTGGACGTGTACTTCAAAGGTTTTATGAACTTAGAGATGAGTTATTAATATTTTTTACTTGTGAAGAGTCCAATTTTGCTCGTTTTCTCAGTGATGATGCCTGGTGTACCAAAGTTGCGTTTTTAGCAGACATATTTGGGAAACTCTATTTTTTGAACAAAGGTATGCAGGGAAAGCGAGAAAATATTCTCACATCGACAGACAAAATCAGTTCTTTCAAGCAGAAGCTTTCAATGTGGATACAATAAATTGAAAATCAAGCAGTGTGGGACATGTTTGATCTGTTAAAAGACTGCAACATAAATTCAACTCTTTCTGAAATTTTTTTGAAAAGTCTTCGTCAGTTAGGAGATAACATCAACAATTATTTTCCCTCCCTTGACGTCTCTTCGATGGACTGGGTGAGAAACCCTTTCATTGACTGTGCTTATGAGTCTGCAATGTTTAATACTGATGAAGAAAGTGAATTGATTGACATCAAGAATGACCATGGGCTCAAATTACAGTATAGTAAATTAGTTGAAGTAGCAGAGGTGGAGTCAAAACTAACGAAAACAAAGACAAATGTAGACATTTCATCCTTTTGGGTTCCTCTCATAAACGAGTACCCTTTGATTTCAAAGAAAGCCATGAAAGCAATACTTCCCTTTTCGACCTCATACCTCTGTGAAGCGGCTTTTTC